>PVKU01003898.1:0-163231 GCA_004027475.1 Anoura caudifer | reverse complement strand
AATGGTCATTTAACATATCTATAACCTTTAACTGGTTTCATAGATATGTTAAACAGCTGTGGCCATGCTCTGAGCCAGGGGGGGATGGAAAGGACTTCCCCAAGGACGTGACTGGGGGAGGAACCCTAAGTTAAAGCGCCTGCGTGGGAGCTTGGAGAAGATTGGCTCCAGAAAATGGGACACACCTGCCCAGACTCATTATGGCATCCCAATAACCTTGGAAACACACAGGAATGCTGGCAGGTGTAACCGATTGTAGGAGGAGTCGGAAATAGGGCTGCAGAGGAGGATTGGCGTGGGGATTTAAACCCAGGTGTGGCAGCCATTTGGGGGGGAGATCGGTTTCACGGGGAAGATCCATGCGGTTTCACCAGGGAGCAGGACCCGCAGCTCCATGAGGGGAGATCCATGCGGTTTCACCAGAGAGCAGGACCCGCAGCTCCATGAGGGAAAATCACCATGTGGCTTTAGCAGAGAATTGCCACTAGGCTTTGCCCGATTGGAGACCCTCTCGCAGCTTTGCCAGAGGGAGAGATTCCATGTGGTTTCACCAGAGTGCAGACCCCTGCAGCTTTGGTGAAGAGGGAGAGCCACGAGGCTTTGCCACAGTGGAGACCCCTTCCCCACAGCGTTGGTAGAAGAAGGACCACGCGGCTTTGGGGTGCTTCCTTTGGCTGCGTGGCCTGGGAGCAAGAGAGACTGCCTGGAAGAAGGGTGAAAGAACTCTTGCCAGTAAGCCTTGAGAAGGTGCCACACGGCTTCAGATTAACCAGAGATCCTGCCTGGAAGACGACACAGCTGATGGTGTCAAGAGCCTGGATCCTGGACGTGTGCTTCTCTTCCTTCCAATTACGGTACCCTGAATTAGGGCAGAGGGAGATAGGAAGCACTGTGGGCGTCTGTGGGTATCCTGAAGGACTTTGATATTTCAATGAAGTTAAGTCACTACTTTAACTCTGTATAGTATTAAATAAACATTTACTTTCCTTTTCACAAATCTCTGGCTTTGAGAGACATCTTTCCATAAGGTGGCGGACAATAACGGACCTTTTCTGTTGCTTGGTAACAGTTTTTGGGAGCTCGGCAGGACTTTAATTGTCCATGGCAGACTGACCCCTCAGGTTCGAGAAAGTGAGACTTTGGAAGTGTTTTGTCGGTCTCGAGAACCTTCTGTTTTGCTCTGTAACAGAATCACCCATGTGTAACATTGGGGAATTGTAACCCACCCAACCATTCTTTTAACATTGTTTCTATAAATGCTGACTCTGACTAATGTGTAACTTGTAGATAAATAGTATGTTTGTATAAGAATCCTAGGAACTAGTTTCAAAAGATACAGACTCCAACCTTATGGCATCCCAGCTCCAGGAGATTTCCTGACCTTCAACTGTGAGTCCAGGATGACATGAAGCCAGGATGACGTGAAGCCAGGATGACTAAACCAGGATAAAGCACACCCCAGCATCACTTGCTTATCAGAATAAACTGTGCTAGTCTGTGGGTAGAGAACTTTTCAATTCTCTCCCTTGATCTCTTTGTTCTGTTTCCCTCTCCCTCCTTATAAAAACCTCTGCATGCACTGAGATGTTGAGATGAGCTTTGAGAAGAGTCTTCCATCTTCCCAGGGAGTTGGGCTTTGATACATAAGTCCTCCATCTTCCAGGTAGCTGGCACCTGAAAATAAACCACTTTCATTTATATCATCACCTGCTTTTTGAGTATTGGATTTTGAAACGGCATGCAGTGGACCTGCATTCAGTTACACATGGAAATTTGAAAAATGTAGATAACTAGTCAACCTTCAGAGATACTGCTTCAAGGGTCCAGGGTAAGGCTAAGACACTGTATTTTTAAGAAATTTCCCAAGATATGGGTCTAAAACTGCAGATTCAGTTAGTTGAGAAGCAACACTGGAAACATGGACTTGGAGACATTTTGCACTGTAGCGTAAGTTCCTGACAACAACATTTTTTTATTGTAATGTCAGCACCTGACATTAAACTTTTAATTGCTGAGGTGACAATTTCAAAGACATCAAATACTGTCTGCTGTAAGACAGAGCTACTGGCTAACCAACTAGTTAAGGAACCAGGCCACCCTACCCATGAGTTCTCCTTTCAGGAAGCCCTGAGTAATGCAGATAACTGACAACTGGAGCCACCCACTTTTCCCTTCAGGCTCCCTAATTCCTGCTCTTACATTTTAAATTTGCCAGTAAAGAATACATCCATAGAAGCTTAAGCTTCCCACTCTTGACCTCAGTAAAGGCAGAGTCTTAGGTCTGTTCTTTCTCCTCCTCTCTCTACCTGTGACCTTGCTCTATGGCTCCAGTCATGCCACGTACCCTCTAGGGCTTGTCATTAATCTTGATTTTTCAAAGTTCTCTGTTGAGATGAATCTTGCAATCATAAGAACCACAATCACTGGTCCAGCCACAATATTGGCTATGGCTGGGGAAATATCTGTGAGGCTGCCATAAGTAGGATGGCCCAGGTGAGTGCCCCAGCATCATTATCCACTGATGGAAACTGACAGGAAATATGCACTCAGGATAAAATTTGAATAATTTTCAAGTAACAAATCTGGGGAGAAACAGAAGAGATGTAAAAACTGTTAGTGCTGAGTTTGCAATATTTCAATTTAAAGCATGAACTGGTAGTAATTGTATTATTTTAAGTATTCAAACCGTATTGGTTATAAAAGTATATATTTGAATTGTTTGGTCCCATTTGTACCATCCTTAGCAATGGGGAGTTATTATTTGTTCCCAGTGTGTAGGTTTTCTACATTCCTCTCTAAACAATTAATAAGAAGAGAGGATACAGACAAAATGGGGCAGTCAGCATGAGCAGATCTTTCCATGGGGTATAGGTATCTCTAGAATGCAGTCCCAGATTCTACCTTCCATAGCATCCAGAGTCCAGTGACTGCCCCAATGTTAATTGTAGAGAAATATATTCAGCCTTCTTTCAGACAGGATATTTCAACAGGTGACAAAAATCCAGTTTGAACTCCCTTAAATGTAACCTGGGACCCAGGTCCTTTTTGTCCCTTTGCTCTGTCAACCATAGCCTTATATCATCATAAATCTACCTGCTTGTAAGGTCATATAAGAGAGAAAATTGGTTCTTTCTTCTTCTTTTTTTATGAACAGCCTCAGGAAATGAGACTAGGAGCCTGGCTTGTGTTTAGAAAATCCTTTCCCAAAAGATTCCATCAAACCGTCCCTCATTACTCATTGACTAGAATTGGGTAATATGCTTATTCCCAAGTAATAATTGGTAAAGAGAACAGGATTCCAAATCAGGCTTATTCATGAGCTGAAGTGGCTTATTCAAACCACATTACCAATATTCAATGAAGGGAAGAGTAGAACAGATATTGGACAGCAGCTGCTAAGCTATCTAGAACCCTGGAAATTAGTGCTCACCTTTGCCATTCTGCTGGTGGTGAGAATGGCACCAGGAGTTAAACTGGTAGGGTCAGACTGGACCTTGGTTCAGTGACCTCAGTACTTGAGTTCTGGCTAAGAATTCAGAGCCAAGACTTCAACTCTAAGAGAAATTTTATTTAGAATGTCACAGAAGTAGAGGAAGTGAATGGTAGAAAAAAAATGGGCTCAGGAAACAGGTTATAGAGTTAAAAGAAGGGCCCTTGGAGCTTAGCAGAGAGAAAGGTAAAGGTAATGCTCCTTGGGGGTCAGAAGGGGTCAGAGAGGAGAAAGATATGGAATTGTGGTCTTGGGAGAGAGAGCAGAGCACTCTCTGGGCTCTTCATTGTTAGGGCTTTTAAGGGTGGAGATTTTAAGGGGAGGTTCTAGGAGAGCATCTCAATAAAATATTGATCAGCTTTCAAGGTATGTGCCTTCAGAGTCATGGTCTCCACTGATTGTTCAGCACCAGGGCAGGGGGGTCATCTGTCAGTGCACCTGTTCCTGGCATTACTTAACCTGTTTTGCTATTTTTCTGGGCCTGGAGCTGAAATACAACTGAGGCCTAGATGTTATCTCTAGGGAGGAAAGGAGAAGAGGTCTAAAACACATGACCAGCAATGTGAAAAGTCAAGGGGTCCTAACTGCATGGCTAGTGATATGCTAGGGGAGGCAAGGTTCCCCTGGTGACTAGGTCCTTGTTTTCCCTTTTTTTTTTTTTCCTGTCCTGGTGATCTTCTGTGCCTGGCCCATTGTCCTTACTCTGCTCCTGTCTAGCTGCCTACCACATTTGCATTTATCCTCTTGTGAGGGGCTAAAGTAAAAATCTAAGCATGAAGACAATAAAGTAATATAATTAATATTTTATTATGATTGTGAAAAGAATGGAAGAACCATATGACTGAGACAGAGGTATAAAAATGTTTTGTCTTGACATTCTGGAAGTCAATCTGTATAAGTGAAAAGGAAAAGAGACACAGTTCCTGCTCTTGTGAAGCTTACTTTCCGATGCAGGGAGTGATGAACCAATGAACATGTTCATGTAGGAGATCGCAGGAGAAATGGGTTTTCCAGGATCAGTAGGATGTGTCCATGAAATGTGCAATGTAAGACATTTTGTGAGGAATACATAGCCTGTGTACAATTGTGTTGGTGATAAGCATAAGCTGTGTTTGAGGACAACACAAAAATTCAGCTTAACTATAAGAACATACACATATAAAGGGGGACTGGAATATAAAAGCTTAAAAAGATCACCTGAAAGGTGCTGTGGCAATCCTCAGATCAAGGCATCAGTTGAAAGAATTTGTACTTTGTTGTTCAAATGTAGGTTATGTGAAAGCAATGGAAGTTTTAGGGCAGGAAAGTTAAATGATTAAGTCTGAGTTTTTAATAAGTAACCTTGCAGTAAATATGACTGATGTTAGATAATGTAAAGGCAATATTTTGAAGATGTAAATTATGATAGCAGTACTGGAAAAAAGGAGAGGAGTGTAAGTAATAGATGTTACTGAAAGCATTATCAGTGGGACCTGGAAACTGATCAGATTACGGGGCGGGGTACACCTAAGAGTAAGAAGTGATCCCAGATTTCATGTCTGGAGTGTGGAAGAAAACAAGGCTTATATCTGGGACCGAAAGTGGGAAGTTTGGTTTTATGCACTGAAGGCATGATCATATGGTAATAGAAAGAAACTGGTTAGAATGTTGGGAGAGAAACTTTCATTAGAAACATAGATTTTCACTTTTTTTTTTTCTAATTGTTGTCCAAGTACAGTCATCTCCATTATCTCCCACCACTCCCCCTGACCCAAGCCATCCCCACCTCCCACCCTTGATCCTAACCCCCTTTGGCTTTGTCCATGTGTCCTTTATACTTGTTCCTTGACATCTCTTCCTTCTTTCCCTGCCATTATGCCCTCCTACCTCCCCTTTGGTTGCCATCAGTTTGTTCTTAATTTCAATGTCTCTGGTTATATTTTGCTTGCTTATTTGTTTTGTTGATTAGGTTCCACTTATAGGTGAGATTATATGGTATTTGTGTTTCACCACCAGGCTTATTTTACTTAGCATAATGCTCTCTAGATCCATCCAAGCTGTTGCAAAGAGTAGCAACTCCTTCTTTCTTTTTAACAAAGGCAGGTTAGGTCTCAGTGTTACAAACATAAGCCACTAAATTAGAACCTTCAGGAGTAGGCAAAAAAAAAAATTTTTTAAAGTATTACAAGTGGTTCTGATGCACAGAGTGTTGGATAATTACCAACTAAGTGTTAGTTTTCTTTGATAAAGCTTCTGTATGGGAGCTTCTATCTTACCAATCCCACTTACAGGTTGTTCTTAGATAAACGTTTTCAATACATTTATGTAAAAAGTTAATTTAATATACCCCACTGAACCTTTTTTTTTTCATTATAGTTGAGCACATGAGAACAATGTGAAGGCCTATCACTTTTCTAAGACTTCAGCACTTTTAAAAACCATATTATTGTGATTTATTTGTGTGCTGTAATGTTGTCATAAACAAGTCGAGTTTAATTACATTCTTTAAGTTGGTTTGAACAGAGTATGGATTACAATTTCCATTCCCAGACTTTTGGGAAGAACAGAAATGTAAATGACCCCATTCTGCACACTCTTTTGTAAATTATACCAGTACACCACAAATTAGAGATGAAGAAGCCTGGATCACAAACTGCCATTTCTGAATTTTTCCATAATCTGTACATTGGTAACCATGTGCTGCTTTTTCATGCACTTTTTCCATTACACCAGAAAAAGAAATACTAAAAAGAAAAGTGAGCCCTAATGAGTGTACCTGTCTCACAGTTTTACCAAGAGTTGATCTTACTTCTGTCCAAAACAAAGAGAAGTAGTAGTAACCAAAAGGAAAGTGATAATGAGACTAACATGGATGACAGAAAAGCTATTTGTATCAGAATTCATGATAGATATCTATAATATACACTAAAAGATAAATAATCCTGTACTACTGTGGCCTTTGTAGATGAAGAAAAAAGCAACTTAAGAAGCAAAGTAATAAATAAAATAGAATATGTTAAATTTATAAGTCAACAGAGAAATACTAAAGCAAAAGAAAAGGATTGTAATTTTTTACCCAACATATTGAAAAACTTTTATATTTTGATGCAATTAAGGATGTGGAGTAATTGTTATTTTAGATATATTGTTGATGGGCATGTAGCACCCTTTAATCTGTTTAAAATATCTATACTTTCTGACTCAGAAATTCCTCTTTTTCATGTCTAATCTGGAGAAATCCTCACACATGTGGAAAAGGACATACATTAAGAATATATTACATTATTCATAAGGGTGACAAATCAAAAATCATCAAATTAAAACACCAATAACATATAAAATAGTGATATATATATATATAATAGAAGACTATGAATCAGATGAATATAATGAGGTTCACCTGTATGACCTTTGAAGATGGAGCTTTTTAAAAATATTTTATTTATTTATTTTTACAGAAGGGGAAAGAGAGGGAGAAAGAAAGGGAAAGAAACATGGATCAGTTGCCTCTAGCATGCCCCCAACCAGGGACCTGGTGCACAACCCAGGCATGTGCTCTGACCTGGAATCACCAGGCAACCTTTCAGTCTGCAGGATGACACCCAACCTATTGAACCATACCAGTCAGGGCTGTAAATAGAGCTTTTATTAAATAAAAAGGAAAATAGCAGCATGGAATTTATAAACTGATAATAATGTTAAAATTACAAATTAATGTTAAGTATTTTCTGTGTTTGAGAAGATGGCATAGCTGCTTATAAAAGTAGGAACCTATCTCTGTTTATAAAGACTAAAAAAGAAGTGTGACAGGATTCTATGGTTGCTTTGGGAGAGTGGGGAGAGAGCTGGCACTTAAGATCATGGTCAAAGGAACTTGGATCTGATCTGTAATGCTGCAATCTTGTATCACACTGATTGGATTCATGTACTACTTGGTACAAAAATCATTAATAATTCAAAAATACAGGATTGAACATAGGTTGTATATGGTGAATGTACACCTCTGAAAAAATGGAATGATTCTCATGAGTTGAATGCTATTTTACAGAGCCTTCTATCTTTTCCCTTTAATATTTTTCTTTTTGTATACTTTTTAAGTAACAAGTTGCCTTCAAACTTATCATCTCATTTATTACTCCTAACTGAAAGTAGGGCAAGGAAAGAAGCTAAGGGCAATTATGTAACTTCACTAATACCCATGTCAGATAATGGGTAGAGTCTAAATTGGAGCTGAGGTTCTCTGACATCAGGCCTACCATGTCACTTTTGCATCTCTCATCTATGATTGATAAATTTAACATAATCCTTTTCAAATTATTTGTACTGAATCAGCCCTGCATGGACACATGCCAAAGACCAATTCATCTGGCCACATACATTTCATTAACCCCAGAGTGATACAACACACAGTATGCTCATTAGCATACAAGCAAGCATGAACTAACTTTTCATCCATCACTTAGTCTTGCCTGGATCCAAATACATTCTTGTGCTCTGAGTGTTGTGGAACTGGAGCAAGGGTCACTGATCCAGACATCTTGGCTGTCAGACCATAGGCCCTTCTCCCAGCTCATCCTGTGATCACCAAACTGTATTATTCAGTCCAAGGGAAAACTATTCCACATTAACATATGATAATTAATAAAAACTATTTTTCCAAATTCAGCAACAAGCAGAGGACTTTCATAATCTCCCTTCATGTTTACAGTATTATACAGACAAATATATGTGGAGATGAGGAATATCACCAAAGTCTCTCACACTTATGCATTTCTTTTTTAAATTGATTTTAAAGAGACAGAGATTTGTTGTTCCACTTATTCATGCATTCATTGGTTGATTCTTGTACGTGCACTGATGAGAGATCAAACCCACAATCTTAGCATATTGCAACATTGTTCTAACCAATTGAGCTACCTGGCAGGGGCCTTATACATTTCTTTAGAGTATATTAACTGTATTTCCCACCCTCTCCTGGATTATATGCATTACATCATTTAGCAAAACAGCAGAGTTTTTCCCAGGAAGAAGCACTAAGACTCAAGGAATACTGGGCAGCCTTCATGTTATTTAAGTACTAAAAAGGAAGCCAAAATCCCTCTGGCATTCTATTGCTGTTTTATGGCCTCTCAAAGGAACAGAGGACAGACGTCTTGGAAGGACTCAGGCTCTGGGGAGTTGGTAGGATGACCTATTCTCTCAGCTTAATCTGATGTTGGCAGAGGCTGAAAGACATAGTGGAAGACAGTGAACAATGAAAATGAGAGCCAATAACACAAGTGATTATGTGTTCAAAAAAATGTATCATGAGAACCTCTTATAAAAGTTGATGATGTAAATAGTATGTGAAAGAAAACCAGCAACATTCTTGGAAATTTTTAAAAAATGTTACTGTTAAAGTAGGAAGACAGCATGAGGAAATCCTGTTTCTGCTGGACAAAAAAAAAAAAAATTGATTCAATAACATTGTTCCCTTGCTACCCACATTACCTTGGGAAGCAATTATCCCTATTTATCCACTCATTCATTAAAAAAGAAAGAAACAATTATAAGTTGTTGCCAAGATCAAATTAAATATTTGTAAGATAGACTCACTATTATTGAGGAAATTTCTTTGTAAAACTCCTGGTATCATGAAATATACATCTATGAAGAAAGCTATTTTAAACAATACACTGTGTTTCTCTTTTTTCCCCACAAAAATCTATTGTTTTGATCACTTTGCTGCCTGTTATTTTCTAATGAAAATATATACAATAGTGTACAGGTTCTCAAACCAGACTTTGAACTTTGCAATGATGTGATCTTGAGAAAACTAATCTTTCTACATCTCAGGTTTTTTTTTTTTTTTTTTAATTCATCTGTGTTGCATTTTTTCCATGATCATTTAGTAACTTTATACTCCTGCCCCCAGGCAATCACAAAATTGTTGTCCATGTGCATGAGTCCTTTTTCTGTTTTGCTCAGTCCCTCCACTTCCTCACCTCTCCCTACACCACTAGCCGTCATCCTGCTCTCCATTTATGAGTATGCCCTCATTTTCCTTGTTA
This sequence comes from Anoura caudifer, assembly GCA_004027475.1. Taxonomy (NCBI): domain Eukaryota; kingdom Metazoa; phylum Chordata; class Mammalia; order Chiroptera; family Phyllostomidae; genus Anoura; species Anoura caudifer. The sequence continues at coordinate 153,712 of PVKU01003898.1, read as the reverse complement.
GTTCAGTTTCTTCATTAGATTCCACATATGAGTGAAATCATATGCTATTTGTCTTTCCCTGACTTGCTTATTTCACTTCGAATAATGTTCTCTAGGTCCACCCATACTATTGCAAAGGGTAAATTTTTGTTCTTTATAGCTGAATGTATTCCACTGTGTTAATGTCCATACCACCCAAAACAATCTATAGATTCCACACAACTCCTATCAAGATTCCAATGATGTATTTCACAGAACTAGAACAAATATTTTAAAAATTTATATGAAACCACAAAAGGTCCTGCACAGCAACAGTGATCCTGAGAAAGAAGAGCAAAGTTGGAGGAATCACGCTACCTAATATCAAACTATAAAGCCATAGTAATCAAAACAGAATGGTACTGGAATAAAAACAGACACATAGATCAGTAGAACAGAATAAGGAGCCCAGAAATAAATCCACACTTTTATAGTCAAGTAATATTTGACAGAGGAAGCAAGCACACACAATAGGCTAAAGAGAGTTTATTCAATAAATGGTGTTGGGAAAATTGGACAGATAGAAACTAGACTACCTTCTTACACCATACACAAGAATAAATTCAAAATGGATCAAAGACTTAAATGTTAGATCTAAAACCATAAAAATCCCAGAAGAAAACATAGGCAGGAAAATCTCAGACATTGCTCATAGCAACATTTTTTCTGATATATCTCTTCAGGCAAAGGAAACTAAATAAAAAATAAACAAATAGGACTACATCAAACTAAAAAAGTTTTGCACAGCAAAGGAAATCATCAACAAAATAAAAAGACAACCGCAGAATTGGAGAACATATTCATTGATACATCTGCTGAGGGGCTAATATCCAAAATTTGCAAAGAACTTACAAAACTCAACACCAAAAATAAATAAATAAATAAATAAATAAATAAATAACCCAACTGAAAAATAGGCAAAGGACCTAAACAGACATTTCTCCAAAGAGGACATACAGATGGCCAATACATGTATGAAAAAATGTTCAATGTCACTAATCATTACACAAATGCAAATTAAAACCACAATGAAATATCACCTCACACCTGTCAGAGTGGTTATCATCAATAAATTGACAAGCAGTTGCCAGCAAGGATGTGTAGAAAGGGTAACCCTTTTGCACTGTTGGTAGGAATGTACATTGGTGCAACCACCATAAACAGCAGTATGGAGATACTTCAAAAAATTAAAAATGGATGTACTTTTTGACCCAGAGATGCCACTTCTGGTAATATATCTGAAGAAACCAAAAGACTAAGCAGAAAGAACATAAGCACTTCCACATTCATTACAGTGTTATGTATAATTGCCAAGATATTAGAAGCAGCCCAAGTGACTATCAGTGGATGAGTGGATAATACACTTCAGATTTTTAACAAGAGAAAATGGGAATAAAATAGTGCCTAATCCATAGCATTTCTATAGGCATTAAATAAATGGTACATACAAAGTACTTTGCACAGTGACCAACACATAGTGAGCATTCAATAAAAGGAATGATATAACATTGATGATGATCTTTTGACAAGGAGTGGAGGCAAACTAAACTAGCTTTAACATATTTAAAATTGGTCTTTGCATTTCAGGAGAGCAGAAACTCCCTACATATACCACAGCTCTATCAAAGAACCAATTAACAGATGCCAAAAATGGAGCAGCAGAGGCACCAAGATAGCTCAGCCCTTTCTAAAATCCTAGAATTGAATTATTTTATCAGTGTTTGCTATTTGCTTATAATGTGACAGGCAAAAGGGTTCAAAGGGAAAAAAAAGAGTTATGGTTCCTGGCCTTGTGACACAGTCTAGAAGAGAGAAAGAATGTAATCACCTAGCTGCACAAACACATGTGACATTACAACCATAGAAAGGACTCAAAGAAAGCTAAGCAGAGCTCTAAATCCACACATGGTTTGATTTCTGGTCTGGTTGTATACCTTTGTTGCAGGTTTCATCCCTGGTCAGGGTGCATATGACCATGTTTCTCTTTCTTTTTTAAAAACAGTTTATCATTTTTATTTATTTATTTTTAAAATATATTTTATTGATTATGCTATTACAGTTGTCCAATTTTCCCCTTCATTCCCCTCCACCCTGCACACCCCTTCCCACCCACATTCTCCCCCTTTAGTTCTTGTCCTTGAGTTATAAGTTCTTTAGCTTCTACATTTCCCACACTATTCTTGCCCTCCCCCTGTCTATTTTCTACCTACCATCTATACTACTTATTCTCTGTACCTTTTCCCCTTCTCTCCTTCCACTCCCATGTTGCTAACCCTCCATGTGATCTCCATTTCTGTGGTTCTGTTCCTATTCTAGTGTTTGCTTAGTTTGCTTTTGCTTTTGTTTTAGGTGTGTTTGTTAATAACTGTGAGCTCATTGTCATTTTGCTGTTCATATTTTTATCTTCTTTTTCTTAGATAAGTCCCTTTAACATTTCATATAATAAGGGCTTGGTGATGATGAACACCTTTAACTTGACCTTATCTGAGAAGCACTTTATCTGCCCTTCTATTCTAAATGACAGCTTCACTGGATAGAGCAATCTTGGATGTAGGTCCTTGCCTTTCATGACTTGGAATACTTCTCTCCAGCTTCTTCTTGCCTATAAGGTCTCTTTTGAGAAATCAGCTGACAGTCTGATGGGAACTCCTTTGTAGGTAACTGTCCCCTTTTCTCTTGCTGCTTCTAGAATCCTCTCCTTCATTTTAATCTTGGCTAATGTAATTATGATGTGCCTTGGTGTGTTCCTCCTTGGGTCCACCTTCTTTGGGACTCTCTGAGCTTCCTGGACTTCCTGGGATTGTATTTCCTTTGGCAGATTGGGGAAGTTCTCCTTTATTATTTGTTCAAATAACTTTTCCACTTGTTGCTTTTCCTCTTCCTCTTCTGGTACCCCTATAATTTAGAGGTTGGGACATTTAAAGATGTCCTGGAGTTTCCTAAGCCTCTCCTCATTTTTTTTTTTTTGAATTCTTGTTTCTTCATTCCTGTCTGTTTGGTTGTTTCTTTCTTCCTTCTGGTCCACTCCATTGATTTGAGTCCCAGTTTCCTTCCCATCACTATTGGTTCCCTGTGCATTTTCCTTCATTTCACTTAGTGTAGCCTTCATTTGTTCATCTGATTTGCAACCAAAATCAACCAATTCCGCCAGCTTCCTAATCACTAGTGCTTTAAACTGGGCATCTGATAGGCTGGCTATCTCTTCATTGCTTAGATTTATTTGCTCTGGGACTTTGATCTGTTCTTCTGTTTGTCTTGCCGTGCCTGCTATGTATGAAGGGTAGAGCCTTAGGTGTTCACTAGGGCAGGTCAACCCAGTTGCTGGCTTGTGAGGTTGTATGTGGGGGAGGGGTCATAGAGGTAACAATGGCTCTTGCTCTGCTCTCTCTCAGATTTCAGTCCCTTCTGCTGCTTCCCACAAGCAAATTGGTCCTGTCTGGTGCTGATTCCTGGGTGGGTGGGCTTGTGTACATTCTAGGACCCTGTGGGTCTCTCCAATGAACTCTCCTGTGAAGCTGGGAGTCTCTCCTGCTGCCTCAACCCCCACAGGTGTTTTCAATCATTGTTTGAGGCTTTATTTCCTTGAGCTGGGATCCTGGGTTCCGAGGTCTGTCTGGCTTCCCAGTTTCCCCTGGTTTATCTGCACATGAATGTGTGAACACTGGGTCAGCCAACTGCCTTGTGCACCTCACTGGGTCTGTCAGCCACTGCCTGCGCGCCCGGGTCCTCCAGCTACCACTTTTTCCTGCCGCGACCCCTCTCCACCCCTCTTGCCAGTCTGGATGAATGTGTTTATTTTAACTCCTTGATTGTCAGACTTTCATACAGTTCAATTTTCTGTCAGTTCCAGTTGTTTCTTTTTTTGTGTGTTTCTAAATTTTGGTTGTCCTTATTTTGGTTGTGAAAGGAGGAACAGTGTATCTACCTACACCTCCATCTAGGCCCCCATGTTTCTCTTTCACATAAATATTTCTTGCTCTCTCTTTCTGCTTCCCTTCCCTCCTCTCTAAAAATAAATGAATAAAATCTTTTTTAAAAATGGCCAATAAATACACGGAAAGGTACATGATACCATTTGTCATTAGTGAAAAGCAACTCAAAACCACAAAATAGCACATCACACTAACTGGAATAACTGTAATAAAAACGACAGTAAAAAACAATGTTGGTGAAAAGAAATTCAAATGCTCTAACCTTGCTGTTACGAGTGTAAAATGGTACAATTGCTTTGGAAAACACCTTGACCATTCCTCAAAACAGTAAACACAGAGTTCTTATATGATTCAGCAATTCCACTCCTATATATTCCCAACACCTGACAGAAATGAAAACTTACTTTCACATAAAAACTTGTACAGAATAGCTTATAGCAGCTTTATTCGTAACATTAAAGAGAAATTCATCAACTAAATGTCTATCTACTGATGAATGCATAAATAAAATATATATTCACATTATGCAATATTATTTGGCAATAGCAAGGAATGAATTACTTACTGATTATGTGGCAACAATAATAAAGCTAGAAAACATAATGCTAAGTGAAGGTGACCAGTCAGTCACAAGGCACCATAGATTGTATGTTTCCATTTACACTAAACATCCAGAATGAGCGCATTTACAGAGACAGAAAGTAGATTAGTGGTTACCTTGGGTAAGAGGCTGGAGGAATGGGGAATTACAGCTAATAGGCTTGGAGGTTTTTCTTTTTCGAAGTGATGGAAATATTCTAAAATTAGCTTGTAATGTTTGCACAACTATGTTAAAGTACTAAAATCTTCTAAAGTGTACACTTAATTTGGTGAATTGTATGTTATGTGAATTACATCTCAATAAGTCTGTGAAAAAAATTAGCATAAGTAGTTTCAAAATATTTTGGATAGAGAAAGATTTTTCCTATGGGACAGGAAAGCCAGAGCCAGAAAAATTACAAGTGGTAAATTTGACCATATAAATATTTCTAAATTATTTTAAGCAAAATATACCACAAACACAGTTAAAGAAAAAGATGGAAAATATTTAAAACATACATGACCAATAGTTCACTATCCATAACAATAAAATACTTTTTACAAATATAGTAATAAAAGAAACAGTTCAGTGTGAAGTGTGCAATGAACACACAATTTACAAAAGAAAAAATAATCTGGACAATTAGAATATGAAAAAATAGATTATAATTTTCTATCATCAAGGAAATAAAGTTTTCACTTTTATAGCACTGCTTATAAAAGTGAAAACTTCATACAAGATAGAAGTTCATGAAAAGTTGATTTTTAAAAAAATACTGTATTTTTATAAAATGAAATGATGTAAATATATTAAATGTCTAGGTTATGTTGTTAAATGAAAGGGTAGTTCACAAAGTATTATATGAAAATATGTCACTAATATTAAAATATGTGGACATACAGAGAAATACTTGAATGAGCATATAACAGATTATGAGCAGTAATCATCTGTGAATATAAAAGTTAGAGTTGATTTTTACTTTCTTCCTTAATATACATAAGTTACCTTAATTTTAAAAATATACAAATGTTCATTTCAAAAAGAAAATAAAAATATTTCCAAAAATCCAATCATGTTTAAGTGAAGCGGAAAATCAAGACTTAGAAAGATATGACAATGCACAACTAGAAAAAATATTCACTTCCCAAATGTCATCCTCAGACAGAGATGAGATTTCTGATCTTAAAACACAGATTGTTAAGGCACTTTATGTGCCTGACCTTAAGGATCTTTTGTCCAGCATGTACCCTCCACAGTGTGGTTTAAAATTGAGGGCAGTTTGGGATTCAGAGGACAAGTTTTCAACTCTACTGCAGCAGTGCTAAGAACTCAAATATTTAAAATAAAATATCCCCTAAGTTCATGAAGCAGGAAAAGAGTAACATCTATCACGTGGAAGAAAACAGTATAATATAACCTGAAATGGGAGCCCAGCTACCCAGTGTTTGCACATCATCCATGAAGTGTTCCTAGGGGAAGAGGGCCCTAGGAAAAGAGTAGGAAATGATTTGAAATCCTCATCTATGGCACAAACAATGGAATCAAAAGGTGAAAATGTTTCAGGTTCAAAAGCGGGAGCTGGTTTCATACAAATCATGTGAGGCAGGATTATATCTTCTTTTGTCAGGAATTGATTCTTTCTATAATAAATTATAACCAAGTTTGTGATAAAATTTTAAGTGGGTTGTAAAAACTGAAAACATTGATGAATATGTTATGTCCAGTGGAATATATCACGGGATGGAGTGGCATGGTGCAGTGACGTAAAATGAACTGTGGAGCCCAACTCTGGAACCCTCCAGCTGCCAATGCTGAGTGCAAGTGAAATGAGTGTCTCCAGGCTATGGATGCTCCAGACCCAAGCCAGCACAAAAGGATGAAGGGGAACCAAACAGGACAGTTCTCCCCACAGATGAGGAAAGGTAAAACAGGAAACCTAGAGGTAAGCAAAGCTCATGAATCTATGCAGCTGGTGCCTGAGGAGTTTGATGGAAGGCAGCAAGGGCTTAGATGTTGTGTGATGGGGATGGAATGCCCAGAAGATTGGTGAACAAAAGAGCAGCACACCTCTAAATGACCTGGGTTAGTAGAGAGTCAAAGACAGGTTCAGCCACTGGAAAGGAAAAGCCTAAATCAAGGACTGTGTCCCAAGACTGTGGTAGAACTAATATCATCAGTAACCTTGTTACAGAAAATAATTCGGAAAATAATGACTCTGGCGTGATTCGGGGTAATGGAGTGAGGCTTTATTACACGTGCGGACCCAGAGGAGGCAGTCTCCAAATTCTGGGCCCCGAAACTTGGCTGGGCAGGGCTTCTATTGCTCTCTGGATGCCCTATCCTACCTGGCAAAAGCAGGAGGTAGAGAAGCTGATGCAAAAATAACTCTAGCCTTGAGGTGTCCTTATTGGGAGCTGGGTGTACAGAAGCCAAAGCAGAAGTTATGACTACCTAACCAAAACCCAACGGTTTTGCGGTTTCTAAGGAACCTAAACAAAACTCTTTCCCAGTCCCCAGTCCCTCTTCTGGGTCACCTTGTCCTAGTTGACTTTTCTTCTACATTCCCCGCTTTTGATGCTGACACATATTATTATTCTCAGTATCAATAGCTAAATTTGGGGTTACTATCTACTTGGGGTAGTCTATTATAATGGTGTCTCTGGAGAGAAAGGATTTTTGCTGTGGCTTTGCAGGTTACCATGCTCTCGATCTATTGGGTAAGGGTGCAGAGTAAGCAAGGTCCTAGGGATACAACAAGGAGAAGGATGACTAGGGGCCCTAAAACTGGGGCTAAAACTGAATACATGATAGATTGCCACCAAGGGGTGGATGCCCAAGGTTGGTCCTGGTTCTTAATCTTGTTCTGGATATCCTGGAGTTTGTGGATATTTTCTTCTACCAAAGCTGTGGGGGCCTGTACTCTGGTGAACTGCATGGAATCTCCTCCCTTTGTCAAAATTTATAATCATATAAAGGACAATGGATGAAGGTCTCATCTTCTTGTAACTACTTCTGGCTGGACATGGACATCGTCTTACCTATCTTTGGGTCAGGGGTGCCCTGAAAGGGAGGGGTGCAGCACAGAGGGAGTCCTTCCTGTAAGGGGAAGGACTTTACAGAATCCTGGTCAGTTGGCAGTCACCAGGAAGTCGCAGGCGTGGTGTCCAAAGGCTGGCATTACTGGACAGTTGGCATTCTGGTCAGGTCATATTCTGGAGGAGATAGACTTGGAAAGACAGTTGGAAGCACAATTAAATCGTAACCACTAAATGACCAAGGCAGGGTCTTAGGTAAAGAAATGGCTTATCTGGAGGACGGTATACAAGGCATGTTACACCTATCCAAAACTCTGGTGGCCCAGTATACTTCACTGGGGCTGAGGGGACTATATTGGGATTTCCCTCCTTTCAGATATCTGGGCACTTTCTGTCCAAGCCATCAAGACAGAAAAGGGCAAATTAGTTCTAAAGTGAAGCCCACAGACTGCCCCAACCCTTCACCAACCCAACCACTTAGTTCAGCTAAACTGTTGAGCCTCATGGGGCGACGATGAAAATGGGCTTCTCAAGTGAGGCCTATATTGCAACCAATCACCCAGGTAATGAGGTCATAGACATGCGCCCTATGAAAACAGAAGAACACACAGGTTAATTCACATAACAATCCCTAAAACAGTCTCTGTGGCTGTGAGATGGTCCTTTGGGAAGACACTCAGTTACAAGGTCCTTCCTGCCTATAATTGTACGTCCTTGGTGACATTGCAGACCCAGTTTCAACTTTCAAATGAAAGCAAACTTCCAAGACAGTTAGCTGCGCTATTCTGATGTCTGATACTGAGCTTTGTGATTTTCCTTAAATCACAATTTTTCTGCTTAAAATCACCCTCATTGTTATTACAGGGACTACTTTGAGTTCTGCTTTTAATTTTGACTGTTCATTTGCATAAACACACCAAGAGCAGCCTAGATCACCTACGATCTTTAAGTCTGCTTTGCTGGAACTCACACAGGGAACCCTTAGATTGACTTCTCAGTCTGCCCCTCGGGGCACAGAAGCAGAGCCACACATCTGCCATCTGGCTTCACCTGTACCGGTTGTTTCACTCAAATCCTTGAGCCTTCCATTGTGCCTACAGGTTCCTTTTTAGCCATCTTTCAGGAAAGCAACCTTCATTCCTTCCCTGGAAAGACTGGCACAAACCACACAACCAACCAAAGTATCAGGCTTTTTCTCATGGGCTTTCGCTAGCTACACAAGTCAATCCCAGTTCCTCAGGGCTTCTGGTGACAACCAGAACCCATATATGCCTCCTTCAGGCGTGACATTCCAATCAAAGTCTTGGTTAACAAAACCACTATTAACGACTAGTCTTATTGGTTTTATGCAAAGAAACCTTATGTCATCAATCACTCCATCAGAATGCCAAATTCTGGAGGGATCAGGTAGGGAGAAAAATACAAAGTGTCAAGGAAAATCCTTTTCCTTCTAATATCACCAAAATTGCATCTCCATGCCTTATACATTCCATTACTAACTAACACTACATAATTCCTTCCCCAAACTTTCACTTTTCCATTTATCTTTAGTTTCCCACAGACCTTCTGCAACATTCACAAACCTGCAACATTCATAAACTTTCTAATCTTTCTTTTCCTTGTTCACTTTCCTACAGATTATGAAGTTTCAACCTTCCCTGGAATCCTCAATTTCCTTTTCAGAGCAGATACAGAGCAAAATATGAAACAATACACAGGTAGAGGCATTCTCTTGTACCAATGTGTCCATTGGTGCCTCGCAGAGGCATGCTCTTTCAGGCCCTGTCTCATGGCAGAGACATGCTCCTTTACCTCAGGCTGAAACACATCAGCCCCAAATGGCCCTTCCTGGGCCCCAAGTAACAAGGGCATTCTCCCCAACTGGTTACAGGTGACCTTAAATTAGGTCTTACAAATATAGGATTCTGCTCAGAAACAATACCCTACTGAAACCACATTCCTATAATGCCAGAAAAAGTGCAGTTGAGGTTTCCTTTCTTCCAGGTTTAAAACTTTCACATCCTTTATACATATTCCTACACATCCAGATTTAACCATTATTCACTTTTAATCCTAGTTTCTTTCTCACATTGGGAAGGACTATACTTAAACTTAGTATGCAGCAGCAAAAAAATCTCTAGCACCACTGATACCTTCTACTAAGAGTCCCTAAATTTTCAGGCACATCTTGCAGTTTTCCTAAAGCTTAGACCTTGCAAACACCTTATCTCCATTAAAGGACCTTCAGAACCAGAGCCATCTGTGTCCTTGTCTAGCTAGGAGGCTGGTTACTGTGGCTGCTATCACCCTCAAGCAAGGAGGGGGGGCAATCCTGCCACAACATTGTCTAGCTACTTGGACAGATAGGCTACAGGCTTGTGCCAAGGTCCGACCTCCTGAGTCAGGACCCCTAGGGCTACCTTATCTCATTCATGAACAAACAGGGAGAATGGCTTGTCAGGGTTGGGTAGACCAAGGGCTGAAGCTCTGACCAGGAGTTCTTTTAGTCTTCCAAAGGCACTCTGCTACTCTGGTCCCCAGTTGAATGGGGCAGTCTCGGCCTCCCTTAGGGCCTGGTACAGTGGTTTAGCCATTTCTGTGTACCATGGAATCCATATTTGGCTGAATCCAGCTGTCCCTAAAAATTCCCAAAGCTGTTTTCTGCTCATGGGTCTGGTTTGCTTACTGATTACAGCCCTTCTTTCAGTTCCTAATGTCCTTCAAATCTAGACACGTGAAATGTGAAGCAGTTGTGGGGGGTAGCTGGCTCAGCAATGCATAGGGGTTGGGTATGGTCGGGTGCAGGGTCAGAGTGACCTCATTGACTGCTTGGAGATCCTGCACGTGGCGATATCCAGACCCATCTGGCTCTTAACAGGGGGAGTGGTGTGTTCCACTGCAACTGGCAGGGGACCAATACCCCTATCCTGGCTCCCTTGGGTATGTGGTACTGCCTAAGACAGTGAGGCTGCACCCCCGGTTTCAAATCTATGATTACTGGAGTGCAGCCAATGGCAAGTCCTGGTAGATTTCCTTCTGCCCGTACGCTCCCCACATTTCCTCCCCTTTCGGCACAGACAAACAAAAGGTTTCAGGGTTCTCTCACTCGCCCGCCGGGCCTCTCCTCTAGTGAGGAACTTAGGTCTGTCTTAGCTAAGGCTGCCTGAGTAGAGTCCCGGTTAGCTTCCCAGCTGTTATGCCGTATGACAGACCGAGGAACCACAGGTTAGGGCCCACTCATGCTCCGTAGGCTGATGCCCGTGGAGCCACAAACACATTCACTCTCTTTCACACACACAATTTCACAGAGTTTATTACTTTTCCCTCCCCAAGAAAGGGAAATCTGGTCCAGATATCTGATGCCACTAGGGCCTGAGTTCCCTCCTGAGAGAGAGAAACCTGGTCCGGATGTCTGAGGCCACTGGGGCCTGAGAGGGTGCTCAGCCCCCTTTTCTGGTCTCGGGTCCGGTCCCTGGGGCACTTACCCACTCGGTGCCTTCCAGACAAGCCTCAGTCCACTTTCCCCACCTGCCTGGGTTGAAGGGTGGCTTGGAACCCCAGGCAGAGGCGAGCCGCTGCTTTCCAGGACCCAAAATCACCGGGGCATGTGCTTCCCTCTGGCCACTGGCTCGCCCCGTCAGTCCCGGCTGCCTTCACCAGAGGCAAACAGCCTGGTCTCGTGAGTTGCTTCCTGGTTGGGGAACCAAAATGTTATGGAAAATAATTCGGAAAATAATGACTCTGGTGCGATTCAGAGTAACGGAGTGAGGCTTTATTACACTCACAGACCCGGAGGAGGCAGTCTCCAAATTCTGGGCCCCAAAACTTGGCTGGGCAGGGCTTTTATTGGATGCCCATCTCTGGATGCCCTATCCTATGTGGCAAAAGCAGGAGGTACAGAAGCTGATGCAAAAATAACTCTAGGGTTGAGGTGTCCTTATCAGAAGCTGAGTGTACATAAGCCAAAGCAGAAGTTATGACTACCTAACCAAAACCCGACGGTTTTGCGGTTTCTAAGTAACCTAAACAAAACTCTTTCCCAGTCCCTGATCCCTCTTCTGGGTCACCTTGTCCTAGTTGACTTTTCTTCTAGAACCTGACACTGCAGCAAGCTGCTTCAAGGCTCTCTACCAGAGACCCTGACTGTCCTAAAAATTGTGTGGAAGCCAAGAAAAGAGAAGCATTGAGACTGCAAATGAAAGTCAAGGAGTCCCAGTTTTAGAAGGGAAGCAGGTGACATCTGAGCTCTTTTTTAATTCATTTAATGAAAAAAGAGGTTATTTACTTGTATGATTTATGTATAACAAAAGTAAAGATGCAGGGAATTGGCTAATAATAAGCTAAAAATCTTGAAGATAAAATAATTAAAGCCCTCAGATTAAACAGCATTCATAGGGAAAAATCCCTTGGTAGCAAAATCATTAAAGGTCTTTTGGTCTGTCTCTTTCAGGTTTGCATTCAGCTATGGGACGTGCATGTGGTAGTCTAACTGGAGCATTCTGCAGTTCTGGATCTCTTCCAACGGCACTGAGCTGAAATGTATGCTGGATGGAGGGCTGGCCAAATATCACTGCTGGAGCCACAGAGGAATGGCTCTACTGCAAAGCGTGAAGACTATCCTTGAGTGCCAACATTCCCATCTGGGGGCCATTTGTAAAAGTGCATGCATATAATTTTTTAAAAACTTTCTTAAAATTGTTCAATTTTAGTGCATAGTGACATAGGTAGAACTGGGCATGTGTGTTCATAAAAACAAGGTTATGCATTCTGAAGTAATTTACATTGTTGCTCACTCTTCTCTGCCCAAGCCTGAAGCCACATAAAAGCATTTTTAGAAATGCAGCTTCCCTGAATGAGTAAAGGAGTGGGTCCATGGTCTCCTAGAGATATTCATCAGAATATTCATGGTGTGTGCAACTTCTGGAAAAGCACAGGCAGTTTTATGCAATTTTTGCAGTAGGGTCAGCCAGTTCTACTTTTTTTGTGGTGTCATTTGCTTGGTTATCAGTATTTGAGTTCCTTGAGGACAAGGGTGACAAAAAGATTTTTTTCTACATCTGCACAGGACTTAAAAAGTGTTTAAGAGCCTTCATGGCTAAATACAGCACAAAGAAATGAGTAGTTGCACAGGTACTATAGTCAGATTGCCTGGGTTGAAATCTTGACGCCACAAGGATGAAACTGCTTGACCTTGGGCAACTACCCTCATCCATAACATGGTGACAATAACATTACATCCTGTAGGGTTATTGTGAGTATTAAATAGTTATGTACACAAAACATTTAGAATAGTTCTGGACTATAGTAAGTGAGATGCAAATATTGTCTATCTTGTCACATGTGATATATTGTGACATACGTATGTACTTACGTAATCCTTATACCAATCCTATGATACTATCAGGGAAGTTAGCTCCATTTTGCACAAAGGAGAAACTGGGTCTCAGGAAGTATGGCCTAAAGTCTTATAGCTATTGAGAACTGCAGCTAGACTAGGTCTCAGTTCTTAAACCGTTGCTCTAAACAGAACCTGTGGCTCTTTTTAATTCTGTTGGTTTCATTTTAGTTCATGTTAAGGAATTTATCACAAAATCTTGTCAATAGCTTTAGTCCTTTTGAGACCACATCAATCTAGGTATAAATTATGGTCAAATAACACTAATAAAACAGCATTTCTCTGTCCCAACCTCACCAACAACTTGGAAGATTCCAGTCCTCATAACATTCATTTGAGCTTGCCTGGCAGTCTCAGGAGTGTCTGATAAGTCCTCTCACATAATTCCTCTTAGATCTCATTCGACAAGTGAACTTTTTCACCATTAACTTCATCCACTATGGGTGGGCATGTGTCTCTGCCAAAGCTGCCAATAGGCAGGCCTCCCCCCATTTGTTCTCATTTCCAAGTCAGCCTGTGGCAGGAGCTGTGGGACCAGCCTGATTCCCCAGCCTTTGCCTAAACCCAAACAAAGTGCAAAGCTGGCTGGGCCTGTGGCCTATGTATGCTAATATCAGGAATTTTTAAAAATCAGGAATTTCATTCTATATCAATATGTTAATTCTTTGATAGTAATAAAATGTTAAAGCATAATTTTAAAAAATGTAAAATCATGTCTCTCAGACAAAATGAAATGAGTATATGTCAAAGATTTTATTTAACCCCTTAACTAATGGGAGGAGCTAGTAAAATGCCATGACCAGTTCAAAAGCATGTTAGAAGGTAAGGCATCTATGGAAGGATAGCATTGCTGGCTTAGATGCAAAGCTAGGACTATGAAAAAAGCAAAAAATTATTCAAGTGAAATCTGATGTCTCTCCAGTTACCAGTTAAGCAGGTAACAGAAAAGGTAATGAACAACTTTTTAAATTCTGTTAAGAGTTCTAAGATAAACTGATCATCGCAATAGAGAGGAAGCCAAATTCAAGTTATTATATTCTATAATATGTATTTTATATATCTATTTTATATTATAACAATATTTGGCAGTAAAAGTTTCATAAGGTTTTTACCCCTTCTTATGAGTAAATATATTAAAAAAGCCAACTTTGGCAAATTTTTTGTCCATTATATTGCACTCTTCAGACTGAAAGAAAATAAATCCCTTTCTGCAAACCTCCAACAAACTTCTGGGTTCATTCAGATATATTACACTATCTTATCTCATGTTCTGGAACACCTAGACACTTGCAGATATGACACTACTCTCTTTTAACTTGCCAAACAAGAACATGTGAAATAAGAATATAGTCCTTACTTTCAGTTTATTTCTCTGTTATCATTGCTCACACTATGGTCTCATCCACCTGTATTTATTATAACATATGTAAATTAACTATTATTACAAGAAAAACACTAAGAGGTAGAAAATTGAGAACTCTCTGTCATGTACAAGTATTTCATCAGACTAGCAAAACTAGCAGATACAACACAACATCCCGAAGCCACACATCCCTTTTCCTCCTTTTCAAAGTGAACAGGTGGACAGATTTATAAACATGACATTAGAGCATATGAAGATAAGAGGCAAATTATGGAATTTTAAGTTTTACTCAGTAAGGTCTCAGTATTCAATTTTACTTAAAATTATTTAGGCATACAAAGATTATTTAGTAATTATATTGATTTCATATTAAATCAAATTGTTAAATGAAGGATCTTATATTATTTAAGGTAACATGATAAAACATAATTTCTGTCAATATACAACATTTACTATTATAATGATTAAATTTACTTGAACACATATTTTTTCATTATCTTAAACATACTGTAGCAGCAGTAATTGCTTTTTGATAAGTAAACCAATATAAAAGTTTGGGAGACTCAACACAAATAAATTGTATAAAGAATATACTCATACAATATTTAACATAAACCACAGAATAGTCATAGGTACTGTTTTTTTCTAAAACCAAAATTATTAAACCAGGCTGTCTTTTCCAAGATTCATGTTAATTATATAAACTTGGATGTTTTAAGACATTTCTAAAGTAGCAGTTTTTGTAAGAATATATGTTTATAATAGTATATCACATTTAAAGTATTAGATGTTCTGTTTATTTTATACAACATTTGTGGATACTATAGTGCTGTGCTTATTTATCTCTATAAACTAACAGAATAGGGTTCTTTAACTTAAGAGACATCATAATCTGATGTACTAATTCCATCTGGTGGTAAAAAATATTTCATATTACGCAAGCCAATGGCCTTTCTAAATTACAGTTGCATAAAGGTTATAGTTTTGCTTCTACACCTTCAGCCACAGGTCAACAGAAACACAAAACTCACCAGTCTAATCTCAAAGAGTTTATCTTCTGCCCAGCAAGCACAAAATTCTTAACACAAATAGATAAACAGATACACAATTTAAAAAGCTAAAAAATTGCATTCTTTCATTAACTCTTACTCAACAGGACTAAATCTTCATCATCTATCCAACAAGTACCATCAAATGGTTTAAGTTCTCAAATGTTGCTTCTACCCATAGGAATAACTCATTAGCCAAATGTAAACCAAAAGCAAAAGAAACATAAAGAAAGAAAGTTAATATAGTACAAGTTCCTATTGCCACTTGCACTTCACTCAGGAAGCCAGGCAAAGATGCCTGGGCTTAAACAAGCCATGAGGTTTATGTCACAAATTTTCTCTAAGTTTGAGGCACAATTCAGGTGGCTTAGTCCAGTGAGTATGTTTGCGCCTCTTGGTGGACCTACAAAACAATAAAAATGCATGTTTCAAAAGAGTAAAATCATGACTTCCATGCAACTGTAAAAGGAATATACATCTACATTGAAAATTTTATTTAAATCACTAAGTAATGAGATGTTATGGACTGAACATTTGCTTTCCCTCTAAAATTCATTTAGTCTTATATTGAAATCCTAACCCCCAAAGTGATGGCATTAAAAGGTAGGGTTTTTGGGAGGTGATCAAGTCATGGGGATAAAGCCCTTAAGATGGAGTTAATGTCCTTATACTACACAAAGAGCCAATAGCGCTCTCTCTGTCTCACTTTCTCTCTCTGTCTCTCTCACTCTGTCTCTCTGTCTATCTCTCCATCCAACCACTCCCTTTGTCAGGAAATCAGCAAAAGTGCCCTCACCAAAACCTTACCATATTGGAACCTTTATATTAGACTTTCAGCTTCCATAATTGTGAGAAATGTTTATTGTTTAAACCGTCCACTATTCTTGTTATAGTAGCCAGAGATAAAATATGAAGGAAACTGTAAGATAATATGGTGTATAAGGGAAACTTTTAGAAGCTAGGATATTTGCATAAGGATGAGAGTACTTTGTTGGGCCCTAGCTGGTGTGGCTCAGTGGACTGAGTGCCAGCCTGCAAACCAAAGGTTTGCCAGTTAGATTCCCAGTCTGGGCACAGGCCTGGGTTACGGGCCAGGTCCCCAGTAGGGGGCATACAAAAGGCAACCACACATTGATCTTTCTCTCCCTTGCTTTCTCCCTCCTTTCCTGTCTCTAAAAATAAATAAAATATATATATTTTTTTAAAGAAAGAATACTTGTTTGATTAGATACACAAATAATTAATTTCCACAGGGCCTTAAAACCTTGGAGTTATGTGTCCCACTATATAAAAAGTATTCATATACTTACCAAAAAACCTACAATTAACATGAAGCTTGACTAACTTTGAGACATTTAATCAATAGGAAATAAGTCACACTATGTGTTACTAAAGGCAATACTGGGTCAGCCTTTAACCTATCACATTAAACTTCATGCCACACACTTATTTAAACATTATTTTCAATTTTGGATAATTTTTCTAATTTACATCACAGAAGTTAAAGAACTGTGGTGTAGGGGAAATTCAATTCAACTTTATGAAGGAAGAGTAAGAACTTAAAATTTCATAAAAACTACATGTAGAAATATACTATTCCCAAATCCAGTGACTGAAATATTAAAGTGTTTCTCTACCACCCTCTCACTTTCCTTTCTTATGCTGTTCCTATATCCCTTTCTTGGAATAATCTGTCCTCCTTCCCCACACCCATTCCCATGCTAAACATTTCTAGGAAATTATAATTGATCTCACACACACATATTCCTTCCTGCACTCTGTACTATGTTCAAATTATCCTCCTTTTGTGAAATATCTTTTCCTTAGCTCACCACTATTAATTAAATGCATTAACTGCTGAAAGAGTTAATGGATCACTTACACAAAATGAATGGTAGCTAGGTAGTTAGCTGTGGCAGTCAGATGAATGGGGTTGGCTTCTTGGTTATCCACACATATGACAAAAGATGAAAAGTAATATACACTGCAGATGACAAGATTGTCTATGTAGAAAATTTCAAAGGAACTAACAAAAATACTCCTGGAACTAATAAGTGATTATAGCAAGTTTACAGACTACTAGTTAAATAGACCTATAACTAGTAAAGAAATTGTCTAAGTAATCAAAAATCTTCTAACAAAGAAAAGCCTGGGACCAGATGGCTTCCCTAGTGAATTTTACCAAATACTTAGAGAAAAAACTATTACCAATTCTTTTAAACTGTTCCCCTAAAAATTGAAGAGGAGGAACACTTCATAACTCATTTTATGAAGCCAGCATAACCCTGATACCAAGCTGGACAAACGTACTACAAAAAATGAAAATTACAGGTCAATGTCTCTTAATAACATTGGTGCAAAAATCCCCAAAACAATATGAGCAAAAAGGAATTAAGCAACCCATTTAAAAGATTATGAATCCTGACCAAGTGGTGTATAAAAAACAACTGCTTTCCTCTGTATCAGCAACAACTAACTAGAATTTGAAATGTAAAACACTACACCATTTATATTAGCACCAAGAAATGAAATTCTTAGGTATAGATCTAGCAAAATATGTATAAGATCTGATTACAACTCTATGACATTCTGGAAAATGCTATACTATATAGAGACAGTAAACATTATGCTTGCCAGCAGTTTAGGAGAGGAAGGGAGGAATGAATAGGTAGATGTTTAGGGCAGTGAAGCTATCCTACATGGTACTGATGGATACATGACCACACACATTTGTCAAAACACATACAACTATGTAGTATAGAGTGCACTCTAAAGTAACCATGGACTTTATTTAATAATAATGTATCGATATTGGTTTGTTGGTTTGTTGTAACAAATGCACCACACTAATGTAATATGTATATGATATGGGAAATTATGGGGCAGGGACAGAGGAGGTATATGGGAGTTTCCTGTATTGTTCTATAAACCTAAAACTTCTCTAATAAATAAATAATTTTTAAAAGTAATTTAAACAACAGTTTGCAAAATGGACTAGTTTACACCTTATCATGTGACCTCAATATACAATAAAGTGTTCACTGTTTGTCATGCAATTCTTACTGAAAACAGAGGTAAACCAATAACTCTTTTTTGGGATGTAACATGTTTGACCTCAATTGTTCACAGGTTCAGGTTATAATAGATCAAAGGGTAGCTTTTCTAACGTGACAACCAGCCATGGGATCTTGTGTGCCAGCCTGAGGATTCCTACTGCTTTCTCTTCCCCAGGTAAGAGCACAGTAGAACCATGTGGAATCAAAAAGCTGAGTTAAAGGTCAATGAAGCTTATGCCCTGATGGGGTAGCTCAGTTCATTGAAGTGTTGTATGGTAGACCAAAAGATTACGGGTTAGATTCTTGGTCAGGGCATATAATTAGGTTGTGTTAGGTTGTGGGTTCATTCCACAGTTAGGGAGCCTAGAAGAGGCAACAAATCGATTCTCTCTCTCTCTCTCTCTCCCCCCTCTCCCTCTCTCTCACCTTCCTTTCTCTCTAAAATCAATAAAAACATATCCTCAGATAAGGATTTTTTAAAAAGGTCAATGAAGTTTGCATGGCAGTTGGAATACTAAAACTGAATGTATTTATGCAGAATATGTCTCTTACAGAAATAGGTTGTGGGTACCTGTGTGTGTGCACATATACACCTGCATGGGCACATGCATTTTTCATGGCCTTATGATCATTTATAATCTGAAAGTCATTACTTGAACTTCTTTGTTGCAGGTATGATTTTTGAGACCTAGTATTATATGACTTTTTTTCATTATCTCCATTTGTATCTGTACAACCAAAGTGTCACAATGTACAAGAGCTAAAACATGTACAAGAGAAAAAGCAGCAAAACTTTCCAGACTTTCACCTATTGTGTTTAGGGAACCAAAAATAGAAATATTTTACACAGAGCAGAGTCTATTGTAAAAAAGAGAATGAAGTTAAAAGAGGTGGGTATAGAATAATTTGGGAAAATTGTATGACCAGTAAAGGAATTAAACTTTATACAGAAGACTACAGAAGGACCAAGGGTGGTTGAGTTTAGAAATAGTGTTCAGAAAGAATAAAGGGCTCTAATTCTTTAAATAACTGAATATCTGATACTAAAAAAAAGAAATGTAACATAGCTACTGAAATTCTGAACAAAATGATCACACTTTTCCCATAGTACTTTTTTGAATAAATAAATGAAGTTGAAAACAGCAAAAATAGAGAGAATTTTTTAAAAACTGATTCTTGAAAAGATAATTAAAATGCATATACCTCTATCCAGGCTGAAAAATAAGAGGAGAGATGAAACAACTGTTAAGAATGAAAGCAGGTGTACTGGTACAAATTACAGACATTGTAAGAAAAATAAATGAATATTACTAACAACTCTATACTCCCAAATTTAAAAACTTAGAGTAAATGCACCATTTGTTGAAAGTAGGAGAAATTAGAGTGATAAAGTAAAACTCACCCAAGATGAAATAAATTTTCTTTCATTAAAAAGAAAATTTTGTGCAGTTATCATTCCAAGAATACTATGAAACATTTAAAGAATAACACCAATTCTACATTAATCTCTTTTAGAAAATAAATAAGGGAACATTTTAGTCAGCTTAAATACTTTAATTTTCCTTGAGATTTCCTCTTTGACTCATGAATTTTTTAGTAGGTACTGTTTAATTTCCAAGTGTTTGGATATTTTCCAGCTATAATTATGTTAGAGTTCATATAATTTTAACATAACAACCAAAATACTAAAGAAAGATATTGTGAGAAGGGTGTTTACACACATTTCATTTACTACTAGGTGTTTCTATATTTAAAGAATAAAAACTCTTTATATGTTATATATTTTATAGGTCTGAAATTACCCTGATGCCAAAACCAGACAAGAACATTCCAGGTGAAAACTACAAATGAATATCCCTCACAAACATAGGAAATTTCTCAAAAAATATTAGCCTGTCAACTCCAAGAATATATAACAAGTATAGTGCACAATGGTCAAGTAGAATTTGCCTCAGGAATGTAATCCTCATACAATATTTGAAATCAATCAAGGGTAATCCATCAAATTAATAGTCTAAAGAAGAAAAAAAATGAGATAATATCAAATGAAGTAGAAAAGGCATTTGAAAAAATTCAACATCCACTTGTTTTAAAATTTTTCAGAAAAAGTAATGGAAAAGAACTCCCTTACCTGATAAAAGGTATTTACAAAAGTACACAATATAATATTTATTGGTGAAATACTGAATGTTCCACACCAAGACTGGGGAAAATGCAGGTATTTTTAATCCCACCACTTTTATTAAGCATTGTACTTAAAGTCCTAGTCATTGCAATAAAGCAAGAAAAAGAAAGTTTAAAGATTGATAAGAAAAAAGATATTGTTCAGAAACAACATTAAAAATATCAAATCTCCAAAAACATCTTCTTGAACTAATAGGTGAGTTCATCAAGACCACAGAATACCGTTTTAGGCTGGAAGATGGTGGCACAGTAGGAGGAGGCAAATTCCACTTCCCCCTATACATGGGAGAAAAACCTAGTCTATCTACAGAGGAACAGAGCAAACAGCCAACAGTACCACAGCATATATGAAAATAAAAGATCAAAAACTATAGTGCACATTGAAAAACCAGATGGTAAGGAGAATTCTTCAGGACAATAAGAGCCCAAGGATCAGCACAGAGACAAGGGCAGCTGAAGCCCCAGCTGGGCACTTGCCAGGTCTGTCACAGGGCTCTAGGGAGGCAGCCAGGTCAACCGCTCACTCCCCAGCCAAACAAGGGTTGAGCAGCAACAGGAGAGACCTGGTTGCTTGAAGTTGCAGTGAGAGAAGTTAAGGTCTGAGTGGCAAACACACTGGGGCTGTGAGCACCCACGCATAGCCCTGGGTGGAGTGCACACCAACCCCGTGCAACCAGAGGCACCCACAACTGGAAGAGGGGGCTTTGTGAAAGATCCGTAGCCCATGCTGGAAACCCAGGGAGTGTGAGTGATCCATGGGAGAAACAGAGTCCACACATGTGAACACACAGAGTGTGCACGCTCTGTGGGAAATCCGGAACTCACCCCTGTGAACCCAGGGTGAGTGCACCCAATGCAGGAAACTCGTGGAGCCCACACTCATAAACTTCGGCAGCACACGATCTGAAGGAAACCCAGAGCTCACATCCATAAACCCTGGGCAGTGCTCCATCTGTGGGAGACCCAAGCACACACCCATAAACTCAGGGAAAGCACGAGTTCCACCTCAGGCTCAGAGCCCATGCCCCTAGGCCATGCGTGGAGAGTCCTTGGACTAGCACTAGGGAGAGTGGCCCAAAACTGACTGAGTGCTGAACAGGGTGAAAAGTGATACCATTACCCCTCGGCCCGTTGCAGCCAGCAAGACCAGAAAAACTTGACTTAGAAAGTTTAAAACCAGCAAGAGGGTTTGTTTTTTTTTTTTTTTAATTATATTTTTTGTTATTTTTTTTATTATTCTTATCCTTTTTATCCCTCAATTCCTTTTACTTCTCTTTCTTTCTTTCTTCTTTTATTCTTTCTTTGTTTATTCCCAATTTTATCTCTTCTTCCTTCCTCAAGTTCATTTTTTTCTTTTCTCTTTTTAAATACCCACGAGTGAGACAAAAAACAAAACAAAACAAAACCCTGGAACTGTGAAAAAACCAGAGTTGGACCCAAAGAGGGGACACTCCAACAGCTGAGATAGTGGAAGCTGTGAAGACCAGGATGCCTGACGGAGACTGCACCACTTAATCTCACAGGGATTCTACCACAGAAGCTCACACCATAAACCCAGGGAACCAGAACAGATCAATTTAAGAAGCTGAGGCTAACAAGAAGACTCTCACAAACAGTGGGAAGAAAAAGAAACCATCCCCAAAGGAAAGGAAAGGAGGATACCCCAAAAAGAATGCTAAATGAAATGGAGGCAACTCAACTATCAAATATTGAGTTCAAAGCAATGGTTGTCAGGAAGCTCAATGAGCTCTCAATGAGCTACCAGAAAATACAGGGAAGCTATGATGAATTCATTGCAAACTATATCAACATGAAAAAGGAAATAGAAACTATCAACAAGAGTCAAGAGGAAATGAATAATACAATTTCTGAACTGAAGAACACAGTAGAAGGAATCAAAAGTGGAGTCAATGAAGCAGAAGATCAGATCAGCAAGTTGGAGGACCAAGTAGAAAAAAAAATCCGGAAAGAGCAAGAAAACGAAAAGAGGCTCAGAAGGAATGAAGACAGATTAGAGGAATGCAACATAACATGAAATGTAATAATGTCTGTATAATAGGGATACCAGAAGGAGAAGAAGAGAAAGGGATAGAAAAACCTATTTGAAAAAGTAATGATGGAAAACTTCCCTAATTTGATGAGAGAAAAAGTCACACAAATCCAGGAAACACAGAGAGTCCCAATCAAGAGGAACCCAAAGAGGCCCACTTCAAGACACATCATAATTAAAATGGCAAAATTCCAAGATGAAGAGAGAATCTTAAAGGCAGCAAGGGAGAAAAAGGAAGTAACATACAAGGCAGCCCTGATAAGGTTAGCAGCTGAATTCTCAATGGAAATGCTCCAAGCCACAACAGAATGGCAAGAAATATTCCAAGTAATGAGAACCAAAGGCCTGCAACCAAGACTACTTTGCCAAGCACGGCTTTCAATCAAGATAGAAGGCCAAATAAGGAGCTTCCCAGACAAAAGAACTCTAAAAGAACACACCTCTAACAAACCACTTCTGAAAGAGATAATAAAGGGACTGCATTAAGGAAAGGAAGGAAGAGAGAGAGAGTGAGAGAGAGAGAGGAACACAGGTACAAAAATGGGAGTGAATAAGTACCTATCAACAATGACCTTAAATGTAAATGGATTAAATGCTCCAATCAAAAGGCCTGGAATAGCTGAATGGATAAGAAACCATCACCCCCACATATGCTGCCTACAAGAGACCCACCTCAGGACAAAGGACCTACACAGACTCAAAGTGAAGGGCTGGAAACAAGTTCTCCAAACACACGGACAGGAAAACAAAGCCAGGGTAGCAATACTCATATCAGACAAAATAGACTTCAAAAGAAGAGCCCTAAAGAGAAACCCAGAAGGTCACTTCATAATACTCAAGGGAAGAATCACCAAGAAGACATAAACATTGTAAATATATATACACTGAACACAGGAGCACCTAAATACATAAAGAAAATCTTAGAGGACATCAAGAAAGATATTAACACCAACACAATTATAGTAGGGGATTTTAACACCCCTCTGTCAAAAATGGACAGATCTTCCAAACAAAATATCAACAAAGATATTGTGGCATTGAACAACACTCTGGATGAAATGGACTTAACTATATATATAGAGCCCTTAATCCCAAAGAAACTAAAAACATATTCTTTGTTAATACACACAGAACATTTTCAAACATAGATCACATGATAGGACACAAAACAAGCCTCAACAAATTCAAGAAAATTGAAATCATACCAAGTATTTTCTCTGACCACAAGGCACTGAAACTAGAAAACAACCCCAAGGGGAAAAACCCAAAACACTCAAAATCATGGAGATTGGATAGCATGCTATTAAACAATGAATGAGTCAAGAATAAAATTAATTTTTTTCTGGAAATAAGCAAAAATGAACTCACAATGACCGAAAACTTATAGGACATAGTGAAGGCAGTCCTGAGACGGAAGTTCATAGCCATACAGGCCTACCTAAAAAAGATAGACACATTTCAAACAACTTAACCCTATGCCTACAAGAACTCAAGGAACAACAACAAAGACAGCCCTGAGCAAGTAGAAGGAAGAAAATAACAAAGATCAAAGCAAAATTAAATGACATAGAGACTAAAAGCACAATTGTAAGGATCAATGAATCCAGGAGCTGGTTCTTTGAAAAGGAAACAAAATCAACAAGCCTTTAAGCAGCCTCATCAGGAAAAAAAGAGAGAAGACTCATATAAAGCCAATCAGAAATGAAAGAGGAGAGATTACAACTGACACCACAGAAATAGAAAGGATTGTAAGAAATTACTATGAAGAACTATATGCCAAGAAATTTGAAAAATTAGTTGAAATGGACAAGTTTCTAGAAAAATATAATCTCCCAAAACTCAATGAAGAAGAAGCAGAAAGCCTGAACAGACGAATAACAGCAGATGAAATAGAAGCAGTAATCAAAACACTCCTGGCACACAAAAGCTCAGGACCAGATGGTTTCACAGGAGAATTTTACAAAGCATTTAAGGAAGAGCTAACCCTTATCCTTCACAGATTATTCTAAAAAATCCAAAATGATGTAACACTCCCAAACACTTTTTATGAAGCCAGCATCATCCTAATCTCAAAACCAGATAAAGACATAACAAAGAAAGAAAATTTCAGGACAATATTGCTGATGAACATAGACACTAAAATTCTCAACAAAATATTGACAAACTGCATCTAAGAATACATTAAAATGATCATACACCATGACCAAGTGGGATTCATCCCAGGGATGCAAGGATGGTTCCATATTTGCAAATCAGTAAATGTAATACATCACATAAACAAAAACAAAGTCAAAAATCACATGATCATATCAATAAATGCAGAAAAAGCATTTGATAAGGTACAGCACCCATTTAGAATAAAAACACTCAGCAAAGTGGGAATAGAGGGAGCATTCCCCAACATAATAAAGGCCATATATGAGAGGCCTACAGTCAACATCATACTCAACAGGCAAAAACTAAAATCTTTTCCACTAAGATCAGGAACAAGACAAGGTTGTCCACTTTCACCACTTCTATTCAATATAGTATTGGAAGTGTTAGCCACAGCAATTAGACAAGAAAAGTAAATAAAAGGCATCCAAATGAGAAAGGAGGAAACAAAACTATCATTGTTTGCAGATGACATGATAGTGTTCATAGAAAATCCTATAGACTCAGCCAAAAAAGCTGCTCAACCTAATAAATGACTTTAGCCAAACAGCCGGACACAAAGTCAATATTCAGAAATCAAAGGCATTTTTGTATACCAACAATGAAACCGGAGAAGCAGAAATCAAGAAAAAAAATCCCATTTGATATAGCAAAAAGACAAATAAAATATCTAGGAGTAAACCTAACCAAGGAGGTAAAAGACCTGTATACAGAAAACTACACAGTACTGAATAAAGAAATCAAGGAAGACACAAACAAATGGAAGCATATACCATGTTCATGGATCGGAAGAATTAACATCATCAAATGTCCATACTACATAAAGCAATTTACAAATTCAATGCAATACCTATTAAAGTACCAATGGCATATTTCACAGACATAGAACAAACACTTCAAAAATTTATATGGAACCATAAATGACCTCAAATAGCTGCTGCAGTTTTGAGAAAGAAGAGCAAAGTAGGAAGGATCACAATACCTGATATCAAACTGTATTACCAGTCTACTGTAATCAAAATAGCCTGGTACTGGCATAAAAACAGGCACATGGACCAGTGGAATAGAATAGAGAGCCCAGAAATAAACCCAAGTCTCTGCAGTCAATTAATATTTGACAAAGGGGGCAGCAACATAAAATGGAGTAAAAATAGCCTCTTTAACAAGTGATGTTGGGAGAACTGGACAGCTACATGCAAAAAAAATGAAACTTGAGCACCAACTTACACCATACACAAAAATAAATGCAAGGTGGGTAAAAGATTTAAATATAAGCCATGACACCATTAAAGTCCTAGTGGAGACAATTAGGCAGGAAAATCTCAGACATTTCACACAGCTACATTTTTACTGATATGTCCCCTAAAGCAAGGGACAGAAAGGAAAGAATAAACAAATGGGATCTCATCAAAATGAAAAGCTTCTGCACGGCTAAAGAAAACAGTATTAAAATAAAAAAAGAACCAACTGTATGGGAAAACATATTTGCCAATGATACCTCAGACAAGGGTTTAATCTCCAAAATATATAAAGAACTTACATGACTCCACTCTAAGAAGACAAGCAACACAATTAAAAAATGGGCAAAGGACTTGAACAAACACTCTCCAAGGAGGACATATAGAGGATCCAGAGACACATGAAAAGATGCTCAATATTGCTAGCTATCAGAGAGATGCAAATGAAAACCACAATGAGATACCACTTGACACCAGTCAGAATGGCCATCATAAACAAAGCAACAATCAAGAAGTGTTGGAGAGGTTGTGGAGAAAAGGGGACCCTAGTGCACTGTTGGTGGGATTGCAGACTGGTACAACCACTATGGAAAGCAGTACGGAATTTCCTCAGAAAACTAAAAATGGATTTACCTTTTGACCCAGCAATTCCACTGCTGAGATTATATTCTCAGAACCCTAAAACACTAATCCAGAAGAACCTATGGACTGCAATGTTCATAGCAGCACAATTTACAATAGCCAAGTGTTGGAAGCAACCTAGGTGCCCATCAGTAAATGAATGAATCAAGGAACTATGGTACATTTACACAATGGAATTCTATGCAGCAGAAAGAAAGAAGGAGCTCCTACCCTTTGTGACAGCACGGGTGGAACTGGAGAGCATTATGCTAAGTGAAATAACCAGGCAGTGAATGACAAATACCATACAATGTCACCTTTAACAGGAATCTAATCAACAAAACAAACAAACAAGTGTAATATAACCAAAGACACTGAAATTGAGAATAGGCTGACTGTCACCAGAGGGGAGAGGGGAGGGAATTTCAGGGGAAAAGGGGAAGGGTTTAGAGCAACAAGTATAAAGGACACATGGACAAAAAGTAGGTGGTGTGGAAATGGGAGGGAGGTGGGGAAGGCTTGGGGTGGGCTGGGGTGGGAGTAAAAGACAGAAAATTGTACAAGAACAACAATTAATTTTTTTTTCTTAAAAAAGACCACAGAATACAAGTTCATCTTTCAGAACTCAACTGTATTTCTATATGATAGTAAAGAACAATTGGAAACCAATATTTTAAACAATATCATGTGCAATAATTCTCAAAAATGTCTTCAGTATATATGTAATAAAACATGTTAAAGATGTGTATGCTAAAAACTATTTGAGAAGGTATAGACAC
Organism: Anoura caudifer; assembly: GCA_004027475.1. Lineage (NCBI taxonomy): Eukaryota > Metazoa > Chordata > Mammalia > Chiroptera > Phyllostomidae > Anoura > Anoura caudifer. Next base: position 126,258 of record PVKU01003898.1, on the reverse strand, counting down.
ACAGGTTAATGAAATAAATGGAAAACTCAGAAAAAGACCCACCCAAATATCAATTGGTTTATGACCAAAATGCAAAGTCAAGTCACTTGTGTAAGAATAGTGTTTCAAACAAAATGTTCAACTAGACAACTATATGCAAAAAATAACCTTCTACCTAAACCATACCTTATACAAATATTAACTTAAAAATGATTCCTAGATCTAAAAGCAAAAGATAAAAGTATGCAACTTTGAAAAGAAACTCAGAAAAAAATCAATTTTACCTTGAGTTCTTAGATTTAATACCAAAAGTATAATCCACAAAAGAAAAAATTAATGAATTAGTCTTCATGAAAATGAAAAATATTTTCTCTTGATAAAACACTAATAGAATGAGAAGAGATACTATAGATAGGGATAAAATGTTTGTAAATCACTTATCTAACATGGAACTTGTATCCTGAATAGATGAATTCCAAACACTAAATAATAAGAAAATAACCCAAGGAACAAATGATTTGAACAGATGCCAAAATTGACATGTAGATGGCAAATAAGTACATAAAAAGATATTCAACATCATTAGTCATCAGGAAAAGAGAAATTAATACTGCTATAAGGTATCACTACACACCTATGACAATAGCTAAGATTTTTTAATGATAGTACTGAGTGTTGTTGAGAATATGAAGCAAATGGAAGTCTTACACATTGTTGGTTGAAACAGTTTGTCAATGTCTTATGAAGCTGAACATGACTTAGGCATATGACTTCCCACTTATGATTACTTACCCTAGAGAAATAAACACTTTTTAAAAAGTCAGTATCCAAATGGTTACAACAGTTTTATTCATAATTGTTGAGAACTGGAAAAGAATAATGTCTTTCAATGAATGAATGGATAGATACAATGAAATGTAATTCAGCAATGAGTAAGAACAAACGATATGGACAAGAATGTGACTGAATCTCAAAGATATTATATTGAGGTGTGTTTTTTTTTCCAGCCTATCTTTAAATGTTCTATACTGTGTGACTCCACTTAGATAACATTCTGGAAAAGGAAGAACTATAGGGAAGGATGTCGGGAATTGCCAGGGGTTTGAGTGCAAAGGGAGAGCATGAAAGAATTTTGGGGGCTGATAAAAATATTTTGTATCCTTACTGTGATATTGGTTACAAGAATCAATATATGTGTTGAAAGTCAGAATTGTACCCCAGTAAAAGAGTACCTTTTAGTCTATGTAAATTTAAAAGTTAGCAATGATTTTTAAAACACCAAAAATTATGGAACCCAAAGAGTTGCCTTGAACAGGTTAGCAGCAAATTGTTTAGAAGGAAAGGCATAGTTTTTGGGTTTTTTTTTGTTTGTTTGTTTTTTTGTGTGGTTTTTTTTTTTTTTTTTTTTTTTTTTTTTTTTTTTTTTTTTTTTTTTTTTTTTTTTTTTTTTTTTTGCAGATAGATAGAAAAGTAAGTTGAAAGAGTAATAAAGAGATTAAACTTTCATTATAGCACATGCCACAGCCACTCATAGGAATTGAGATAGGAGATAAGGAACAAAGAAAAGACCACCAGTCTTGCTCCGTACAACCCAAGAAAAAATGGGCAGCAAGAAGTGTTAATAGGGTGAAAATTTGAGAGAGAAGAAATTATAATAAATAACAAATTCTTTGATTATATGTCATGATCCTAAGCCTCCTGAATGCAGTCTTGCTACTTTCAAATGACTAGAAAGTGGGAAAATTAATTATAAAGGGAGTACAAACTTGTGCATTTGATATTAAAGTTATTGACTCCTTTATTTGTTGGGGTGACCTTATTAGTCAAGTCATTCAATAAATATTTTTAGTACTCATCGAAGGATATATATTTATTGATTTTAGAGAGAGTAGGGTGGAGAGAGATCAATGTGAGAGAGAAACATTGATTGGTTGCCTCCCATATGTGCCCCAGCCAGGGATCAAACCCACAACCTGGATATCTCCCCTGACTGGGGATTAAACCAGCAACATTTTGGTATACAGGATGATACTTCAACCAACTGAGCAACCGAGCCAGGGCCAGTCATTCAATAAATATTTATAGAGCACTTACTATTTCACAGACTGTTATATAGTTGTTATGTATAGAGTAGTGAACACATACAATACAGCCTCTGGTTTCAGGGACTTACAATCACATGTGTAACAGATGACAAAATGTGCTCTGAAGATGAATGCTACAGAGTAATGGGAAGGGAGAAGATAGGCAGGTGGTAATGGGTGTTATTTGGAGTGATCCTAGAAGGCTTCTGTCATCAAGTGACACATGAGAGAGATCTAAGGGAAGCCAATAGGAGTGGCAAGGGCTTATCTGGTAGGAGATTTTCAATATGAGGAAACAAAAAGCAAACGCTGTGAGGAAAGTGTGGACTTAACAAGCCCTGGGAACAACAAAAAACTATGGAGACTGGAGTAAGAGAGTGAAGGAGATAGACTACAGGTGTCAAACTCATTTTCACTAGGGGCCACATCAGCCTCACGGTTGCCTTCAAAGGGCCAAAATAATTTTAGGACCATATAAATGTAACTACTTCTTAACTGTTAAGGAGTTGAAATTACATTCAGCTCTTTGAAGACAATGGTGAGGCTGATGTGGCCCCCAGTGAAAATGAGTTTGACACACTTGAGATAGAAGAAATAAAGTCAGAGAGGTATGTGGGTGTCATATCCTGTAGGGCCTTGAAGACTATAATAAAGACTAAATTTTTCTCTCCATTACATGGTAAACCACTGTGGGTTTTGAGCAGAGGCAATATAGACTTGAGTTATGTTTTAAAAGAATCATTTTGGGTAAAGCGTGGACACTAATCTCCAGGAAAATAAGAGTATAAAAAAGGACCAGTCAGGAGATGGTTTCAATAGTCTACTGAGAGATGCTGTGGCTTGGACCAGATTGGTAACAATGGAAGTAATGGGAAGGGTTTTCAGATTCTGCCAATTGGTTTCAATATGTGAGTTTTTCCTCCATTCAAAGCAATTTTTGGACACCTTCTGGTGTCCAGCTCAAGTCTGACACTATCTACCTGGAGATAGCAACAGATCCCACAGGTTAAGGGGTCAGCCTGCGAGACTGTTCCCACATTAGATACCAGTCACAAGTCCAGATTGTCACCTGTACTTCTGACCAACTAGCTATAAATAAAAGGTTCTCATGACCTCCACATTGGGTTCATTTGTGAGGGAGGCTCACAGAACTCAGGAATACAGCTTGCTTGACAAAATACTGGTTTATTTTTAAAGGGAATAGCCAGATAGAAGAGATGCAAGATATGGGGAAGAAAGATATGGGAAAATGACAGGAGCTTCCACGCCCTCTCTGAGAGTTACCTACTCTCTCCAAATCTCCATGTATTATGGAGGCTTCTGTGCACAAGCAGCATTGATTAAATCATTGACTACTGAGGACTGATTCAAACTCTAGCCCCTTTCTCCTTCTGGGAGTTCAGGGGAGTGGGACTAAGAAGAAAACGTATTGTCTGGTTCTCCTGGTGAAAAGCCACCATCCTTAAATGCTTTCCCAAATCACCTCATTAACATAGTAAAAGACAACTTTATTGCTTTTATCACTTAGAAAATTCCAAGAGTTTTAGAGGCTCTGTGTCAAGAAAGGGAAAAAAATTAAATACATATTTTTATTATAAGTAATAATGCAGGTCACATTTGGATGTATTGCAAAGTTAGATGCAAGAAATTGCTGTGAAATTAAATATGGTGTGCATGTGTTAATGGTGGGGTTAGTAAGTGAACTTCAAGTTTTGGAGCTTGATCAACTGGGTGACAGTGGGAGTCATTTAATGCGGTGGAAAATAATTTGCAAGGGACAGGTTTGAAAGGGACCAAGAGCTCAGTTTTAACCTTCCAAATATGAGATGATGATTAAACATCCATGTGAAAATGACAAGTAAACAATTGAATTTGGGTCTGGAATTCAGGATTGAAATAAGGGTTGGAGACACAAATTAGTAATTAGATCATTTCAAGTGGGAAACTTGATGATAATAATAAGTAGTGTGTTAGAAAATTCATTTGTTATTTCATGAATATAGGTTGGAGAGCAAGAGCCTGTAGGTTGTGAGACCCATAAGGAAACAACAGCAGTGAGCCTGGCATTGAGAGGGGATGAAGCTTGGAGTGATTTAGCATCAACTAGCAAAGAAAAGAAAACAAGGCACAAGGAAGGAAGAATATCGAGAGTGAGTCAAGAATAACTCTAACACTGTGAGCCTGAATTACTAAAAAACGTATGTTAAATCTGACAAAAAGGGGGGATAGAGAGTTATTTGTGCCAGAAAAAAAGGGTGGATTAATTTTTGGATGATTTGAGGTAACAGAAAAAGAAGAACGATGTTTAGATAACCAGTTAGAGATGTGGACCTAACACTAAGCAGAAGGTGTGAGGATATGAGAAATTGAGACTTCGGGCCAAAGACAATCATAATTAATAATAATAATAATAATAATAATAATAACAACAATAACAACATTAAGGACTAACATTTATTGACATTTTACCATGTGCTAAATGTTGCTTCATTGTTCTAGGCATTCTACATGTATTATCTAATTTAGGTCTAATAACAGTTTCACAGTTTAAGGACTTATCCTCACTTCAAAGGTGAGGAAGTTGAGGTGCCTAGAGGTTAAATACCTAGTAGCCCAGGTGCTGGTATTCCAGCTGTGTCAGTTTGACTCTGGAGTCCCTGTTCTAATTTAGTGACCTGCTCTAGGTTGAGCTATTTGAATATAAGGGTCATATTAAATAACAATACACACACACAAAGAAAATATGGTGGCATTTTATTTAATCTCAGCCATGAAATTTACTCTTAAAAAGCTTGTCTAATAACTTATAAACTTTAAACATTTTTGTTTTTAAAGCTGTTCAAGGTGGGTTCTGAAAATAGGACCATTGAATTTGAAATAGGTTTAGAGGCTGCTAACAACTGGAAATGCAATGTGTCAGAGCCCTGAAATAAAGTTTCTCTGGTGAAGAAACAGTCCAATAAAAAATTATCATTATGTATCATTAAGTTCATCCTGCTATATTAGAAAATATCTTGCCATACCTTCTGTATCTCAGTAAGAACCAAACACTATTTATTATCCCCCCCCCCAAAAAAAAACCCTTTTAACAAGACTGAGAGCTGAACTTGAAAGAAACAATACATTTTAAAAGAAAGGAAATCACCACGAAGGAGCAAGAGTCCAAAATAGATTAGAAAGGAAAACAGCAATATTCTTATACCAGGAAGAACAGGAAGTTAGCTTCCTTTTATCTGAGGAAAAACAGAAACTCCTGAGAATAAGGAGTGCCATAAATCCCCTCTCTGGGAGAAGTATGACCATGAAGAAGATGTAAAGTCAGCACCCGGAAGGACCTAAAATCACCCTTATTTTCCATTAATTTCCTGCACGTATTTACCTTCCCACAGTCGCTGCCCTTGGAAGCCCCAAAACCTTTTTCATTTATCACGTGGCATCTCATCTCCATAATTTATCTCACTTTGTTGAAATGATACCTACTTCTTTGGGTCTTTATCCTTCCCTCTAAATACTTCCTCCTCACATAAAAATTAACGTAAAAAATGTGTATGCTTTTCTCCTATTAATCTGACTTTTGTCACTCTAATTTGTAGAGCCCCTAGCTATGAACTTAAGAAGGTAGAGGAAAAGTCCTTTTCCTCCCTTACACATGCTAATTGGATTCAATTTAATTCATAGTTCCATATAATTTATGAAGTTAAGGGTTAGGAAGGGTGCAAACACAAAATCTTTGGGAGCAGAGTTTACAACAATGATGTCAATAGTAAGGTTAATTCAGTGTGTCAGAACAATGTGGTGCATTAATTTCTCACATGGGTAACTTCACACAGAGAAAACCAGTCCTATAAAAGTGACACAGCCAATGTGGGCTACTAGGGTGGACACATGGGTGAGCTGTGCAAGTTTTAGTGATAGTAGAAATCCATCTCCACTCCTGGAAAATCAACTCCAACTGATGTAAGTTGGTTAACACATTATGTGTGGGATAGATCAACCTTTCAAATAGAAAATACCCTAAAAAGGGTATTTGTTTAAGAGCAATATTTATAAAGTTGGCCAATAAACCAAAGAGAGAACATATTTATTTGTAATGTTGAGTAAAGGAAACTCGGAGCAAAAAGTAGTCAACACTGAAGAAGTAGGACTTTTGGAAGTGAATTAAAAGATTTGCTGAACATCCCAGCAGAAGAGTTGATATTCCTCACTTTATCATGTCCCTTCTGCCACCAAAAAGATATTAAGTCAAATTATCATTTGACAATGCTTATTCTTTTTTATCAAAGCTAAGGAACTGGTGTAGATGATTATTGCAAGTTTTTATATCAAAGTAACTGAAATGTGTTTGAGTAAAGAATATTGAAAATACTTTTTGTGTGCTTGAAATTGAAAAGACTTCTGCAATTAGGGTGGGCTATTTTTTATGGGAGGAATACACTAAACAATAAAACAAGAGAAAAATCCAAATATTTATTAAGAATACAGAAGGTTAATCTTAATTAAGCAACAAATTGCATCTTTTCCTCCCAAAGCCCCCTCAAGAAAAAGATGTAAAACATACAAAAATATTTTTTCCCATTATTTTGTGATAATTCCTTCAAAAGTGTAAAATATTTAGTAGGGCATAGCTGTAGTTAGAAATTAATATCTATACACTTCAGGACTAGTTAATGCTTGTCCTAAATCTTTGTATAAAAAACAGTCTGAAAATAGGCCTCTACTCTATTCCTAGATAACAGATGGAAAAAATAGTAGCTTGAAAAAATATTCCTGCAGGTAATCTAAGAAATTAATGGCAGAAAAGAACTGTAAGAGAGTATTTCTAATCATCTTTCTGAAGAATAATCTTTACTTGCTTGGCTCAACATTCTTGTTGTCATTTACCTAAGTATGTTTAATAGATATCTCCTAGATGTGGAATTGAAAATAAAACTAATGCAGGAAAGGTGAAGCAAAGGTCTGACTATGTTCAAATAAAGTTCCTCCAACTGGTTGAAAGTGAAAATATTTTTTCTATTTCTGATAAAAATTAAAATAAGAACCTTGGTATATAGCTTAATTTTGAGAGTCACACCTTTACTGGTTTTACTATGGCAGTTATAACTGGAGATTCCAGGTTCCTTGAGGTAATTAGTATCACTTTCCAGGTAGGTTCTGGCCTTCATAAGTAAGTACTGCTCCATTCCCATTCTTGAAGTTGCTTCTGGCAAGCTCAGCCTGTATTCCACCACTGATTAATCTTGCAAAGTTCATGGGAATACCATCTACAAAGTGTCTCATCTCTAAGGCTGGGCTGCAGACAGTTTTTATATTTGCTATTAATTGTCTCCAGCTGTTGGAAAACAGAAAAAAAGACTTCAATTTAAAGCAGCAAATAAATATTCTTCATGCCGGCTGAGTGCAAAGTTCATTTCACTCATGTGAATGCCACAGAATTGGAAGGGGCATTAAACAACATTAAAACCAACACTCAGCTTCATGGGAGAAAAATGAAGCCCAGATCATGTGAATTTATGCCCAAGGTCAAACATTTAATAGTGGTTGAAGATATTCTGAGTCTAGATGTTTGGTATATATGTGTTTAAAACATATTTCTAGTTCCTTAAGGAGGAGTTCTACATAACTTTGACCTACCCTCAGTTGTACACTGCAAAGAAGTGTGTGTGTATACGCACCTATATGCATGTGTGTGTGGTAGGTGGGCATGGGGAAGAGTAAGTGATAGAAGAGAGAAAGAATAAAGGGGCAGCATAAATGTGAACCCTAAAGTATATTTTAGCCCAAAGTACCTGTTCTATCAAACCACTTCCCAGTTCTACTAGCAAAGAAAACAAAATGGCTGTTTTGAATTTTGCTTCATCCACTGCTCTTACCACAACCTCTCACGAGAATGATGTAGTACAATGAATTCGACATAGGGTGAGCAGTTAAAGGGGAAAATAAGAGAGAAAGATTGGAATATATAGAGTGCAGCTCCTCAGTTATTGAGTATTGGCTGCAAAATTATATTTTGAGAGTACTGAAATGCCATCAAAGCTTTAGTTAATAGAGTTGAGAATTAATGTAGTCATTTGGCTTAATCATGATCATAACCTTGTCTTAAAAACCCCTTTTCGAGTACTGAGACACACATATTTTCAGGAATCACAAATACTTGGATACATGCTCCAAAAACCATCAGATCATTGTGGCTCACTTAGTATGCAATAAGAAGCATTGTGTCTTCCATTTATAGCCCCATCTCTTTCTTCTAGCAACCTGGCAGCTGCACAGTTGAGACATGAGATTACTTGAAGGGATCAAAAGCAAGTCCACATTCCATTCTCCAGCAAAGAACCACTATGAAATTATGGTAAATTATGTCAGCACCTCTCCATTTTTCCCAAGTTTTCATCTGTAAAATGTTAGCAGTAATCTGTGTAATGCAAACCCTACATTTTCCTGTGTTCTTGGAACATAGTGAGAAGGATTTGTGAGATCATGGCTACCAAAATGTCCACAGTTATTGTGGTGCCTGCCATCTGGTTGAATCCTGCCATGCTGGCTAGTGATAATAAGGCCCTTGGCTCTTTGGTAGATCCCCACCCCCACCCCTCTGCTATTGTTGCTGATAGAAGTTGCTTTAAACCCCATGGATGACCTGGCTATCACATGTATGCATACACACACACACACACACACACACACACACACTTGTCACATTAGATGTTTATGTGTCTGTTGTTTTCCTACATTGTCTTTATCTCAATAATCTAGCACACAGCTGGTGCCCATTACCTTAAATGATCATGAATGGATTTTAAACAAGAATTACTTGGGGAGAGGCATTATATAATTCAGGGATAAACTACCTTTAATCACAAAGTTCCCAGAACAGATCCTTTGAACAATTCATCCATTATTCAGTGAAAACAGCAAGCTTCAGTAAAATCAACACTTCCACATTTATCATTGTTGTGGATCTGCCCCCTCCCCTCCATATACACACACAGGCCTGCATGCACACTTGCATTCAATTTCCTGAACCTCTGGGGTTTTGCAAAGTTTTTGTTTTTGGAAATACATCTACATAACACAAAACAACTAGTTCTATGAAGTATGTAGCACAGATAGACTTAAATAGCAGGATGAACTGGCATTTTTCTCCTCACACTCTCTGGTAGCCACTGCTTTTGAGCTAAAATCTGTGGCTCTTGGTCTTTTTCCACACTGTTGATACTTTTCTTTATTCTCACATCTCTTACCCTGCTTCCTTTCTAAAAATGTATATTTTGTTTGAGGGCTTCTTATATGAGGTCTTAACTGAGAATTTTTAAATCCTCCTTTCTGAACAAATATGCTCATTTTGCAAACTACTTACTTATCAGGTCCAAGAAACCCTTCAGCCAAGAATTATAAATGTCCAGTATTTCATGGGCTCTTTTTGTTGAGATACAAAAGTATTTACTGCCCTCATACATGTAGCTTTATTCCTTTCTCATCATTCTCTCTACAGTAGGCCTTTACTTGCTCCTAGCAATTTCAAATTATGAACTTTCTTGCATCTGAGAATATTTAGGAATCTCTCATTTTTTTTTCAGTGCCATCATTTAACACAAATGGCAGACTGAACAGAAAAAAATATATAAACTGTGGCAATCACAGGGTGATGTGTTGAATTGCTCCTGTCCAATGGAGGTACATACCCAATCATGGCTGCCCTGGACTCAATCAGGCTAAAAATAACTATGAGATCAAGATCATATTCTTTCATTTGTTAAGGTATATCCAGCATTTAGGACTCTGAATTTCCAGTAACATAAACTCACTTCAAATTCTATAAAGCAAACTAGCATTCTTATGATGAAAATATTCAATGTCAGAGACCAAGGGCAGGATTATGGTCAAGCTTCAGTCTCAAACATCACCCAACCATGAGACCAGACTCAGCTGACATCAGGATTTTCTCTCCTCTCTTTGTTCTTGTGCATCTGGATTATTAATTCTCTCCATAGTCACCTTCTCTGCTTCTTTGCTTGTCTTGGACTCCAACTGTTCCTGACCTTCATATCATAGGGTAAAGGCACTCAGAAGAGACTGACTCATTCTTGTTTTTCTCCTTCCAAAGTCTTGAAGTTGAGATTTTTATAAACCTGCATTAAATCTCATGGCCACTTTTGAGCAAGTAAATGATGGCCTGGAGGTGGGTTTTCCTCACTGATATGGTAGTTCCCACAATAGTCCTATAAAAAGAGATTAGGAAGGACAATTTTTAGAAAGAATGTTGGGTAAAAATTTCTGTTGCCATCCATTATGGTAGTTCCTGATGTATCTAATAACAAACAGTGTCCACCTCTGTATGTCCCATATATAATTAAGGTATATTGTTAGTTATATTTTATCTTCTACCCTAGACCTAACTCATACACCTCCATTTGCCCCTAACACACACACACACACACACATTAAAAATCCATTTCCATTGCAGACTAGAGAGCATGACTTGAGAAATTACTGACCTGAATCACTGAAGGATTAATAAATGTTATAAAATAAAAAATTTTTCCTTAAAATTCTAGTGATGGCCAGATGGCTCAGTTGGCTGGAGCATTGTCCTATACACAAGAAGGTGGTGTGTTCGATTCCTGGACAGAACACATACCTGGGTTGCAGGTTCAATCCCCAGTTGTGACATGTACAGAAGGCAATCAACTGATGTTTCTCTCTCTCTCTCTCTCTTTCAATTTCTCTCTCTCTCTCCCCTCTCTCCCTCTATCAAATCAACATGAGGTCATCAATCAACATGACCTTAGGTGAAGATTAAAAACAATTCTAAAACAAAATTCTAAGCAAATGAAGTTTAATGAGAAATACTAACCCTTGATCTTTAGACCAGCTGAATATTTTGTCTAAAACTTCATTAAATCTTTTTCCTACCCAAAAAGCTGACTTCATGATTTCTTTTGCAAAACATGCCTAAAAACCAATAGATAAAACAGTGCTTGTGATTTCTGGAATAGTTGTTTCTTCTCTCTCATGTTTCTCAGTTGTTGAAACAATTTCTATCAAATCTTCTCTGTGCACAGTTTACCCATCCAAAGTTAGAGGCAAGTGAGACTTGATTTCTGTCACCATAGGTGAATAATGCTCTGTGTTAAGAGTAGAATTCAGCTCTGGCTGGTGTAGCTCAGTGGATTGAGCATGGGCTGCAAACCAAAAGGTTGCCAGTTTGATTCCCAGTCAGGGCACATGCCTGGGTTGCAGGCCAGGTCCCTAGTGGGGGCCACATGAGAGGCAGCCACACATTGATGTTTCTCTCCCTCTCTTTCTCTCTCCTTTCCCCTCTCTCTAAATGAATAAAATGTTTTTTTTTAAAGAGCAAAAAATGCTTTAAAAAGAGTAGAATTCACTGAATGATATATTCCATCATTCTCTAATAGATCATTTGTTAATAGAGGGATACATTTTTATTATAAGGATCTTCTAATATGATAATAGGTCACATATAAAGCACAGAGGATACATAGGGGTTGAAGGAAGCTGTGTTGGAAACATGAACAAAAACACATTTCAGCCAGAAGAAGAATGAATATAGATCTAACACAGCACACAGTTGTTTTTTCTGCTGTCCCAACTTTGGCTAAGGCCCCAAAGTCTGAGGTCATACATTAAATGTCAAGTCTGATTACAGTATAAGAGAGGCCACTAGACTACCTACAGATCTCTTGCTGAGAGATGTACAGTGAGTTTTTACAGCACTTCCAAACTGTGTAAGAGACAATAAACCTTTCCCCATGGAGACTGAAGGGGATAGCAATTGGGGTTTCTTTTGCATATCAGTGTAACTGGGCCCTGTGTCTTTTGCACCCCATGAGCACAGAGGTATGCTCCAAGTAAAGGTGGCTTCCAGAGAACCACATCTTGGTACCTGCCCCCTGGTATCTGAAGGACACATATCAGCTCATAACAGTGAACTGTAAAGGTAGGCCATTGGCTGGCTGACTTGAGTGGCAGAGGGAGGAGAAAGGAAACTCTGTGACAACAGAGTTAATCAGGAAAGGTAGTGCAAGTTCTGTGGGCTAGATGCAAATTTCATTGTGGAGATCCAGGTTAAGTCATCTTGAGAGACACTCTGCCCAAGAAGAACCTTGCAGGGTAAGTAACATCCAAGAAAGGATGATCACAAGAAACAAGAGTCTGACAAGGAAATCATAAACAGACAGCTGAAAAAAGAATGACACACCCAAGACAAGAGAATCTTATTAATGGGGTTGGTCTTCAAAAAGTCCAGAAGATCCCCTAGGAAAAAAATCAGAGTCTATGTGACCCAGACTGCAAATTTACCAGATGAGTAACAGAGTACTCATTTACTCAGTATGAGTAACAGAGTACTCATTTACTCAGTACTGTTATTTACCTCCCTTTCCAACTTTCAACTAGAATTTCTATGATTACCAAAATAACAACTGAGTGGAAAAGGAAGTAGGCCAGAAAGAAAAAACAAATCAATTGTGATTCCTTCCTCCTGCAGGCTTCCTGGGCTAAGTTGGCCTCCATGTGTGAATGAAATCCAGATCTTAGTGTTGGCATTACATTGAACTGGAGTTTAGTACTTGGAAAACAAACTATTCTGTTCTTTGCCTAATAGTCATTGGGAAGTGATAAAAATTGCCTGAAATTGCATCCATCAAATGGGTGTGAAGAGACAGTTTCTGCTTGCCCTTCCCAAGTTCACTCTGTTCAGTTATGGTTATACTGGAGATGACTTTTTATTGATTGCTTGCCAGCACTTTAAAGACTCCTCTTCAGCTCTTTAAGGATGCTCCAGGAGGTGAGGTACTGCACTCTTGGGGTTCCTCCCATATGTGGAGGGAGGGATGGAGGTGTCTCCCTAACACTCTTTGAATAATAATAATAATAATAATAATAATAATAATAATAATAATATATAAACATTTTCAGAATACCTCCATTAGAAAATTCTCAAGCTGTCACCTATCTCTTTATCTGGCTTCCAGTGCCACACTGTATTTGACCTTTTAGAGATCAATTTGATTTAAAAAGAAAGAAATATATATCTCACCAAAAAAGTCTCATTTTGGAGTTCACAGATGCTCTGTTTTGACTAGCTCAAAGTTAAAGAAGGAATACAACACCTCCCATTCACAACTCTATTGCTTAATTAATGTCACCTGTATTTCTATTGTCTTTGGGGTTAGTAACACCGCATTGCTGATGTGGAGTTAAAATCTCTAATCATTTTTACACATGATTCTATTGACAGGGTATGATCACTCTGTCCTTAAACATTATTATTTTGAAGGTGCAAATGCTTATCTTTGTATTTGATTCTGTTAAATATCATTTTCTTTTTTCAACACAGTAACAATTTTTACCTTTATATGATTTAATTTCTCTTTAGTTACACCAATGCTACGAAAGAGAAGCATTTAACCCCTTTGTGTCTCTCATCTCAGTCTCTGTTTTAGTTACCCCTAAGAGGAAAAAGGGACTGTTAGGTTAGGAAAAAGGGACTGTTAGGTTAACCCTTTTTCCTCTTAGGGTTTTAGTTACCCCTAAGAGGAAAAAGGGACTTTAAGTGAATGGGTGAGCACATCCGCTTAAAGAGCTGACCACATGGCTCCAAAATCCTGGCTCCATAACTCATTATCTCTGTGACCATGGGCAAGGTACATAAACTTTCTGGTTTTTCTTCCTCATTGAAGAGCAGTACAAATGGTGCCTCCTCACAGCATTCCTGGGAAGGCTTAGAGGTGATGCAGGCAGAGCATGCAGCGTGCCATCTGCCTCTGACAAGTTCTCAGTAAATTTTAGCTATTGTTAATGTGGATTCTTACCACAGAACTCTTTCTCAATATAAGGGGCCAGACGCCAATTTTATAAGTTTAGTCACATAGGGAAAAACCTGCCAATTTAAATGTGAACTCACAAATTCAGATAATGAGGTTCTTGGATTTTGTGATGATTTCCTATTCCCAGTAGGCAGCATAGTGACTTAGAGATGAGGGTGGTGGAGTGGACTCCAATGTCCACCCTTCTCTAACCATTTATAGCTCCTAATGGCCAGCTCACTGAGACCTGGAAGTGAAGTGGCAAAAGAGAGTATTTCCTGTCCTGGCTGGTGTGGCTCAGTGGATTGAGTGCCCACCTGTGAACTGGAGGGTTGCTGGTTTGATCCCAGACAGGGCACATGCCTGGGTTGCAGTCAGGTCTCCAGGTGGGGGTGTGCAAGAGGCAACCACACATCAATATTCCTCTCTCTCTTTATCCCTCCATTCCCTCTAAGTAAATAAAATATTTTAAATGAGAGCGAGAGAGTGCTTTGTGATTTCCAAATTACCATTCCTGGAAATTTTGCTTTCCTGTCTTCCTTCCTGATGCTCTATTGAGAAGCAGCCAGTGTCAGGTATAAAGTGCCTTCAGATGTTCGGCCCTGTATCTGCCACTAAATTATGGTAATATACAAACATCTACTTATTTTGTTATTCTTAAATAAAAAAGTAAAAGAGAAAACAATGTCCCAAGTTTTCAGATGACAAATATAAGATGTACTAATTTCAATTGTTATATTAAATCATTATATATTTCAGTCAGTAATGCTAACTATATTGTATGTGATGCACACTAAATATTATTTTTATGCACCTATATGCACATATAATACTAAATATAAATACATTTTATATATGCTGTTGGCATTTTAATAGGAATTGCATTGAATCTATAGATTGCTTTGGGTAACATGGACATTTTAATAATTTCAGTTCTTCCAATCCATAAGCATGGTATATGCTTCCATTTATTTGTATCTTCCTTAATTTCTTTCTTCAGTATCCTGTAGTTTTCTTAGTACAGGTCTTTTACCTTGTTAGTTAAATTTATTCCTAGGTACATTATTTTTCTTGTTGCTATAGTAAATGGGATTTTTCCCTAGTTTCTCTTTCTGATGTTATTGTTGGTATACAAAAATGCCATCAATTTCTGAATATTGACTTTGTATCCTGCTATTTTGCCAAATTCACTTATTAGGTTGAGTAGTTTTTGGTGGAGGCTATAGCATTTTCTATCTACACAATCATGCCATCTGCAAAAAGTGACAGTTTTATTTCCTCCTTTCCAATTTTATTTCTTTTACTTGTCTGATTGCTGTAGCTAGAAATTCCAATACTATGTTGAATAAGAGCAGTAAAAGCAGACACTTTTGTCTTGTTCCTGATCTTAAAGGGAAAGCTTTTATTTTTTGCCTGTTGAGTATGATGTTGGCTGTAGGTTTCTCATAATATGTCCTTTATTACGTTGAGGTATGTTCCCTCTATTCCAACTTTGCCGATTGATTTTTTATCATAAATGGGTGCTGGATTTATCAAACTAGACCACCAACTTACACCATGCACCAGAAAAACCTCAAACAGGATAAAAGACTTAAATATAAGTTGTGACACCATAAAAGTCCGAGAGGAAAACCTAGACAGGAAAATTTTGGATATCCCACATAGCAATATATTTGCTGAAATATCTCCTAGGTCAAGGGAAATTAAGGAAAAAATAAACAAATGGGACTACATCAAATTAAAAAGCTTCTGAATGGCTAAAGAAACTATCATCAAAATGAAAAGGGACCCGGACTTATGGAAGAACATATTTGCCAATGATATAATGGTTTGATCTCCAAAGCATATAAAGAACTCATATGACTCAACACAAAGAAGACAAACAATGCAATTAAAAAATGGGCAAAGTCCCTGGCTAGTGTAGCTCAGTGGACTGAGCATGGGCCTGTGACCCAAAGGGTCACTTGTTCAATTCCTAGTCAAGGCACATGCCTGGGTTTCAGGCCAAGTTCCCAGTAGAGAGAAACAACCACATATTGATGTTTCTCTCTCTCTCTTTCTCCTTCCCTTCCCCTCTCTCTAAAAATAAATAAATACAATCTTAAAAACAGATTTCTTAAAAAACTAGACAAAAGACCTGACTAGACACTTCTCCAAGGAGGACATACAGAGGGCCCATACACATATGAAAAGATGCCCAACATCACTAGCCATCAGACAGATGCAAATTAAAACCACAATGAGATACCACCTCATACCAGTTAGAGTGGGAAACAAAAACAAATCAACAAACAAGTGCTGGCAAGGTTGTAGAGTAAAGAAAACCCTAGTACACTGTTGGTGGGAATGCAGACAGGTGCAGCCACTGTGCAAAAAGTATGGAATTTCCTCAAAAAACTAAAAATGGAACTTCCTTTTGACCCAGAGATTCCATGCTTGGAATATACCCTAAGAATCCTGAGTCACTAATTCAAAAGAACTTATGCACCCCTATGCTCACAGCAGCACTATATATAGTAGCCAAGTGCTGGAAACAGCCTAATGCCCATCAGTAAAAGAGTGGATCAAAAAATGGTGGTACATTTACACAATGGAATACTACACAGCAGAAAGAAAGAACTCCTAACTTTGGCAACAGTGTGGGTGGAACTGCTGAATATCATGCTAAATGAGATAAGGCAGTCAGGGAAAGACAAATACTACCATATGATCTCACCCATAAAAAGAATCTAATGAACAAAATAAATGAACAAATAAAATAGAGCCACAGATATGGAAACATGAAAAAGACTGACAGTGACCAAAGGGGATAAAGATAATAGTGGAAATAAGGGGGAGGGACTAGTCAAAGAACACGTATGTAGGTATGACCCACAGACAGGGACAACAGTGTGGGAATTAACTGGGAGCAGGAGGTGGTATGGGCAAAGGAGGCCAAAGCAAGAAAAATCAGGACAACTCTAATAAAATAACAATAAAAAATGATTAAAAAAAAAAAGAAAAGAAGAAATAAAGAAAGTAATCCCTTTTACAATTGTGTGAAAAAGAAATAAGTGCTTGTGAATTAACGTAAATAAATGAATACATATATACACACATACATATTTAGCCAGATTTAGTAATTTCAAAACTATCAATCATCTAAAATCCCTAGAATTTCTGAGAATGCTAAAACAATTACCCCAAATGACTATGCACTTATTTTTAAGTCATTGAATGATTTTTCTCTTTATCCATTTACTTCATTTAAATTAATGCAAATTCAAGACCTATGGCAAGTGTTTATCTGCTTTTTATAGTAACATACTTGTGATGGTGACTAAGAATAAACAGCATGTTTCACCAAATCTAAGACACTTCATGGTTTCCACAATAATAAAATGTGAATACAAATGTGTCTTAGAATTAATGATACCTTTTCCTTGTACAAGAAAGAAAATCAAATATTTTTTCATGCATAGGATCTGTATCTTGATATTACCATTTCTAATGAAAAAATATTGAGAAAAGTCAATTATTTCATTTTAAAGTAATGCTATAGTCAGAACTCAAAAAATTACTTCAAGTGACCAATGTAATTATAGTGATTAAAAAGGAGTAATAAAATAATTGACAATAAAGTATATAATGAGATGCTGGTAAGTCAGGAGTAATTATTTATTCATCCATCTATCCAACTATCTTTCAGAAGCAAAGATAAGAGTCATCTTAGAAGAGGTTCTCTTCATTATGAGGAAAATTTTCCCTTACAGGGATAGATTAGATAGATAGATAGACAGATACCAGAAGGTTTCTTCAGCCCTGAAGGAAAGTTATGTCAGATTATATATTTAAATTTGTGCTATATCATCCATCATCTCTCAGGTGAAACAAAGGTGTTCTTCACCTGACATGCAGCCTCCTGGAAAGGGGCTCTATTGGTCTGCATGAGAAGAGGTTGGACTCCCAAGTAGCTTCTTACAAACCTTTGAAATTAAGGTTACCAGTGAGCATGGATTGTGGAAAATGGCATCACATTTGTACCAGACACAATTTATTGTCCTACATTCAACACCAAAAACTCCCATGTCAGTTTCTCAACAGAAAAGTGATAATATATTATACTTGTCCTAGATATTATTGAATCAACTTTAAGCCATTTATCTGGAAAAAAAAATGATCCAGGAAGAAAAATATAATTAGTGCTTCAGAAGGAATTCAAAATGAATAAAAGGGTATATCAGCTGTTACTAGAGTTCAAATAAGCCACTAACAGGAATGGGTAAGCTAGCTATCACAGGTGTGGGGGTAAATTTGAAAGTCATTGCCTACCTACCACCCCACAGAGTCATATGTGGCAGGGATTGCAAAACTTCTGAAATAGAACAAAGAAATGCTTTTTAAAATTTACAGAAATGCTTAACCTTATTTTCACTCTGACAAAAAAAAGAGATAAAATAACAGAAAATACATTACAGCCACCGCTTTAAGCAAAGGAGAACATTAACACTGCTCCTTTTTAGCACTGAAACAGATTTGCCTCAAAATGGGGAAGAAAAAATGTTGGATTGCTCTTCTATGGGGAGTTGTAAAACAGAAAAAAAGTAAGTAATAGCACTATAATTTGAAAATCAAGCTAATAAATAGAAGACAAATACTTTGACACTATCACATACTGGAGGGTTTGTCATAAACTATGTCAATACATGCACAGCCTCCATCCATTGGCTGCAAGAGTGAGTTGTTTGTTGACCCCAGACCATCTAACTGTGTTTAAATATTTCCTATGAATCGTATAACTGCAATATTTAATGAAATGATTATCAAAGAGGGAAATGACTGCATTTTCATACATCACTCTACATTCTTGGGATACCCAGAATCAGAAATAATTATGTTGATAAAGGTGTTCAAAGAATAATTTCTTTCTTTTAGGAAAGCACAGAGTATTCTCATTCCAAAACCAAGTGGCTGTCATTCATGGATTTCTGGTATGTATTAAAGATGGTTGGAAATTGTTTTAACATTAACATAAGCATAAAATAGGTGCACATCTCCTGCACACAGTTAAAAGTACATTTTACAGAAACCAAATTTTGAGGCACTTTATTAGTAACGTGTGTGATCCTGTCTACCACACACCAGTAGATCCCTAGTTCTTTAATCATGCCATCTCTATTTCCTAGTGAGCCCACAGTGAATAGGAGAAAGATGTGACGTAAGTAGCCTGCACAAGTAACAGGATCTTTTGAATTTTGGTCATTGTCCTTACATGTGAATTTCACTTTACAAAATTGATACCAACTATCTAATTGGTACTTTGCATTCCAAAATCACATGTTAGCATCTTACAAGTCAGTCAGTAATAAACTGTCTTATGAATGGTTTGAAGTATTGGCCCATGTTAGATTTACATTGAAAGCACTTGGATTTTATTCCATTATGATATAAGCCAAATTTGTTATAAAGATTTATTCCTGTGATTGTCTGTGTATTTTGTTACAAAAAATCAATCCAGAAAACAATAACAAGACTTGTGATGTCTTAACCAGAAAGATGACAACAGTTAATAAAATTGAAACATTATGCTCACCTTCCCAGATATATCATCATAATCTGCATCTTCTATTTCCTGCCCATAAATTGAAAATGTCAAGAATGAATTTTGATCCTATACCAGAAAGACATTTCAAGAATCAAATTAATTTGTGTCATCTATGAAATCAGACAAAGAAAACAAAGTATTTACTAAATAAATGATTTTTAGTTTCTCCTTTATGACAAACCTTTTTTCTTTACATTACTGGCAACTGAATGCCTCACTCCAATGATAAAATGAGAAATGGTTATTGTCTCCCACTAGCAAAATTCACTGAGATCCTTGAAAATCTTTCTTAGCATTCTTGATGTTTCAGTCATGGGACTTGGCTGCTCCTCTAATTCCGGTTGAAAGAGATAAGGGAGAGAGCAAGTTATGAACAGTAAACAATGATTGCCAGTCTTAAAGTAAAATGTGCTTTCATGTCAAGACATCAGAATAGATGTTAATACAAAATGGTAAGGTTTTAGTGCTTATTTGAACCTTTCAACAATTGATATTTGGATTATATTTTTCTTATTTTTTAAATGCCAGAGTAAAAATAAATCATGTGAATTTGCCAAAAAAATACAGGAAAGTATTTTTACTAGTTGAATCATTTAGCTGAATCACTATTACCAATGACAAACCTAAACTCCATTTTTCAGGTACTATAACTCTGTGTCTTGTGAAAGAATATCAAAATCTAATTAAATCACATCATGTCCAGAAAGTAGTCATAACATGTCCTGAAAAGCAGAAAAAGATAGAAGAAACTTTTATTTCTTATATCCAATAAAGATATATCTTCAATGAATAGTTTTCCTGTACTACACTATAAAAGAACTTTTGTAATACTGAGCTTTTTAATAAATCACAGAGTATTTTTCTAATTATTCTTAATTACAATATTAAAGGGATTTTTCAAGCTTTGAGATTTAAGGCTTTGGAACTTTTTAAAAAGACTTTCTTAAAACATGCATGGTTTGTCAGTACATACTGTCACAGCAATTTAAAACCAGTGCTGTGGGCATGACCAGCACACACAAAATGTTTGCCCTTAGGGTATAACACACAGCTTCTTTGAAACAGAGCTGACAATGGGAAATATTTTGTCATCTTCAAGCATTATTTCTCAGACATAACACCAAGAAGAGGTAAAGCTGAGGAGTACAAAGTGTATCGTTAGCACTCTTCCATCTCTTCTATCAGTGCTGCTTTCTCTACTCCCTGACATGTGTGTGTGTCTTTGCTGTCCTCATTTCTGCATGTGGCACATCAAAGCCTTACTTTTCTGAGCCACTTCAGAATCTCCCATGCTCCAATTACTCATAGACCAATACATCTGTCACTCTATTTGTGGCAAGTGATGGTCTTGTTCATTTTCTATGCCCCATGGGTATCTGGAGATGTCCCTAGTACGTATCCTTGGAAGATCCCACAGAGAAGCCCAGTAGATGCTCAGAAAGGGTTTGGTAAAACATGGAAGCCAAAGTAACACTTCTCTCTCTCTCTAACATTGGCACCAAATAATAAGCACAAGCTTCTTGACTACATCCAATGCCCTCCCTTAAATCTTGCTTCTCATTTATACACTTGCTATATACAAGTCATGCTTGTCATGCCTTGTCCTACTCTCCTTTAATTCTTTCTCTCTCTCTCACCTCCTATCTCATATCCATTCATAATGGTGTAGTGACTATTCCTCCACCAGCACCCCTAAGCCAATATACAAATATATGTGTATGTGTATTACCTTTCTGCTCCTGGAGACTTTCAGAAATGAAGTAAAAGCAAATATAATTGTCTGCAATGATATAAAGTGGTAGATATATATGCTATGCAATGGAAGTTAAAGGAACAAGTTAAAATGTACTGAAAAGATGCAAGTGAGTAAATGGCAAGAGAATCTGGTTAGTAAAGAAAAAAAACAATACTAGTAGGCATTCCAATTGCAGTTAGATGGGAATTTGATTTCTACAACAAATCAGGACATCATTAGAGAGATAAGATCTCACAGAGAAGAAAGCTAGAATGATGGCTCATTTTCATCTGGGATTAATTTGAAAGCTCAGCACTAATTAGAAGAAAAGCATGCACTGGAACATTTTTTACTGTGTTCTTTCAGTACAAGACACATCAAAAATCCACTTTCCAAAATGATTACTTCTGGTCTTGTGTTTTCACTGCTTTGAGTCCCTTCCAAGTTTCTAACTTCGACTTCTCCAAATATTCTATTCAACTCCTTTTCACATTCATTTTAATATTTCATTGTTCTCTTAAAAGAGGGAGGAGGAGTATCTGTGTATATTCCATTTAATTGATTTGTTATGGCAATTATTTTTATTTTGTTTTTACTCTGAGGATGCTAAAGAGACTGCTATGTCCCTGAAAGGGAGTGATTTAAAACTGTGTGTAATACAACTGTCATTCCCACTGTGCCACTTGTGGAGTATCCCCTAGAGATTCTCCTGAGTTTGTAAGACTCTAGGTTTCTAACAGTCTTGAGGTTGATTTCTAAGACCTGTTTTAAGACAAGGCTACCCTCACCTTCTAGTCAGGCCCATTCATTAGTGATTGAGTAATAACAGAAAAAAAGAAGAATCTGGCCACAAGTTTCCTTCCAGAGAAGTTCTTGAGAAAAATGTTTCCATTAACATAGCCTAGTGGCTTCCTGCCATTCCCAACCAAAACTACAAAGCACTAACTCTTCATCCCTTTCTCATGAGTAGCTAATTAGCCATTCATCACCGTACACTTGCTTATGTTTTCTTGAAGCTTATGTTTTTTGACTAGGAAATAATTGTTTCCAACAACATTGATTAATTTTACTATGTTATATTCTGAAAATTTCATAAATCTGATGTGAAAATAATATGCAAAACAGATGCCATTGATTAACTAAAGAATATCAGATAGAATTATGCTAAATTGAACCACCTAGAAAACATTTCTTCTTCCCTTCCTTCCTTCCTTCCTTCCTTCCTTCCTTCCTTCCTCCCTCCCTCGCTCCCTCCCTTCCTTCCTTCCTTCCTTCCTTCCTTTTGTATCCCACTAACCAAAATCATTCATGGACTCATAAATATTAACCATATATCATGTGATGGGCACTGTTTCAGTACTAGGGATAAACAAGGAAGTAAAGCAGATTCAGAAACAAGGGAGTAGGCTGTGCCCATATCTGGAGAAGAGAATTCTGGACAGAGGGAACAGCCACTGGAAAGACTCCAAGAGGTGAGTGTGTACCTGGAAGACACAAGGAGGTGAAGAATTCCACAGCCAGTGGGACACAGAAGATGCAGTCAGAAAGACCTGGAAGGACTTTGGTTTTCACTCCAAGTAAGATGTGTTGCCATCCTTCAAGGCTAGGCAGGTCCATGGTATTCATGCAGATGGAAAAATATTCACAGAGCCATTGGGATGTCTGGCATGCCTTTATTCATGGGTGGGCAAGCTATACATGCTGCAAACTGCATGGCTATCTGCATGTCTCATGTTGTGGCCCCTGCTTCCCCAGCATGGCACCCATCGTGGCACCTGTTCCCTTGTGTGTCTCTCATCATCATCACCCCCAGGAGGGAGTTCACTGTTTAAATACTAGAGGGGATCAAAGTTGAAAAACTGCCACAACATTACATAACACAACATAATCCTGTGCATGTGAGCTCACTTCATGTGATGGGAACAGTTTATCAGACCCAGTCTCAAGGCTTTGAGAACACTAGCTATCAGGCCCCTCCAAGACTATGGGAACACAGCTTCCCTTAGCTACCCAGACACCTGGGTGAGGAAGCCAGACTGCTTCCACTTACTCTACAGATGGGAAGCCATTGGCAGGCTTTAAGCTGAAGAGTGGCATGATATGACTTGGGTTTCAGTTAGGCCACTATTGCTGTTGTGTGAAGACCAAACCATAGAGACTGTTCCCATCACATTTTGTAACCATCCTCATTTTTAAAACTTTTAAGACATTACCCATTTCCAATCACATAGCTCTGAGGACAACATCTAAAACTATATAATGTATTAGTTATGCTGCAGAAACTAATGACTAAAACAAATATTATAACTTCTTTGTAAAAGCAAAACAGCTACTTTTTTTTTTTTTTTTTTTGCATAATCCAGCAAAGATTTGATGATTTGATTCTGGGCCACATCAAAATGAGAACAGATGCTCTCAATAGAAGTACCCAGACTCAAAATCCTCAGCCAGCCTCATGCAGAAAGGAAGAGGGGAGACATTGCTCCTTGCTGTTCCTAGAGGCTCATCCTTTTTAAATGGGCTCACATGCTGGCATGTTCACCTGTATCATTTTACCTATGTTGACTAACCATTTATTTCTGTTATCATCCCTGTCTCCTGGGAACACTCATAAACTAAACTTGTCTCAGGGAAAGGTTTTAGATTATTGGCCAAATGATCCTACAAAAAGGTTGATCTTGCCCAGAACTCCTGTTATTTTAATAACCGAACTCTCGTCACTGAATACTGTCTGGCACTGAGAACATTTGAGATGGTTGTTTGTTTTTTTTTTCCCCACGTGATTGAGTTCCTTCTTTGCTCTCTGCAATCCCTCAGCAGGGAAGGCAGCTGAGCCTGGGATTCAGACATTGGGATAGCATTCCTAAACTTGGGAGCAGCTATAGCTTCCTTAAACAACATAGTCAGTTTATCCCTTCAACCTTTTAGAAGCAATAGGTGAAGTTGTATGAACTGAGATTTGTGTAGTTAATTAGATAGAAGTGAATATAAATATCTTGGCAACAAGATATAAATGCATTTACACATTGTTCCATAATAAGCTAGCACCACTAGATGCCAATTTAAAAGATCTGGGCAACTGAAGTGGGTATATATGCATTAAAACAGGCCTGGATGTGAGGCACAAATATCAAATGTATTATTCATGGCACACTTTGCCCAGCCATCACTGAGGCATGCCATACTCTGGGCAAGCAGTGATGGCTTTTGCTGAGCAGCACAACACAGTCTGTAATCTATCAGCCTCTAGTCCCCAGTAGCCCCAATCTTGACCAGAAACTGAAATGCAAGTACTTATTAAAGATTATATTTTATAATTTTTCTTACCTTAGTGTTTTAGAATTTTTAGCTAGAAATGAAGAAAGGAAGATCTTTCCCTTCACTACAGAGATGGTTTATTGATTGGCTGGGTTCCTGATCAGTGGAAGAAGCAATTCGCAATCAAGAAAGTTGTCTGCAGCTATTTCAGCTACTGAATCAATGCCTTCATTTATTTTCTTTTGAACTTCCCTCACACAACTTTTCAGCCATGTAAAATAACTATTATTTTAGGGCTGGGTGGTGGTAAGGAACATTAATGATAAGATTGTTCTTCAGATCGCATAATATAACTTCCTCATATTAATAATAATATCTTTATTATTATTATTAAATTAGCTATTTCCTTGATATTAACTGTTAGGTCAGGTGTGGTGAGATAAGATGGACACCAGGGACTGAAGCCTGCGAAAAACTGGCTGATGTCACATGAAGATGACTGGAGCGATAGGAAAAAGCGTGGCAACTCATGCCTAAAGAGGACTGACCAATGATACATCAACCACATGTATAAAATTCTTTCCCCTGTTAGGCTCAGGCGTGACTTCCTCAGCCCCAACCTATGGACTGGAGAACCTTGCCCAGGTGTGCAACCCCCAATAAAGCTCTGTATTGCCCCATTTTGTGGCTGATTGGCATTATTTCCTCCGTGGAATACTAATAACCTTACATTAACCATTGCCTGAGTTATGCTAGTCAAAGCTCATCTTTCTTAGCTCTCCTCTGATTTACTTGCCTTCTTAATTCACTTTCTGTTTTTTTTTTCTTTCATTGATACATATAGTGAGTACTTCATGTGCTACTCATTCATTTCATCAACCAATACATCTGGAACACCTGTTCAGAAATAGAAAGGTGAGAAGGTACAGTCCTTCAGAGGCACAGAACTCACTGAGGGTATAACAGGATGCAGTCAGGGACCACGATTTGTAATGGAGTCTAGAACTCAGGGTGACCAGGAAATATAAAAATATAGCACATCCTCACCCTCACAAGTCTGAACTGGGGGGTGAGACACAAGGAGCATGTCTGTGGAGAGTTATTTTGCATATCAACGATTGGCCAGCTTCATACCTGATATGCAAAAATGGTTATTTTACATATCTATAACAGCTGGCTAGCTTCATAGATATGTTAAGTAGCTGCGGCCAAGAGTCAGGGAGATGGGAGTGACTTTGACCCATGATGTAATTGGGAGGCAGCTCCCCCTGGTTACAGCATATGTGTAAAAGCTTGGAGATGGTTCCCTCCATACCATGAGGCCATGCCTGCCTGGACTAACAATAGCAGCCAAGAAAGGCTGCAAAAATACAGGAATACTGGCAGATGTAGCCTGTTGTGGGAAGAGTCGGAAATGGGGTTGCAGAGGAAGATTCACACTGGTATTAAAACCCAGCTGTGGCAGCCATGTGGTTTTGAACTACACAGTTTTGGGGGCTAACCCTGTGGTTTGGGGTTCCCTTAATCACACAGGTTAGGAAACAGGAAGGCAAGATGTAGCACACATGCAGAGCTCTCTCTTAGCAGTTTGGAAGAATGCAGGAGACACACTGCAGGACTAGGGATGGGGACAACACAAGACCTTGCAGGAAAGGAAAAAGGTGAAAGGACTCTTGTTAGTGGGCCATGAGAAGGTGCCATGTGGGTTTGGATTAAGAACTGGAGATCCCAGCAACACAGCTGATGGTGCTGGGAACCACAGGAGGCCTGCTAGTTGAGCATGATTACTGAGAAGAACTGGGAGCTAGTGGAGCCACAGACTTCCATTTTTTTTTTTTTTTTTCCATGAGAAATGGTACCTTTGACTGTACTGGTTGGTCAAAGGGGAGAAGGAAGGACTATGTGTGTTTGTGGATGTTTTAAGGGACTTTTAGCAACATTCTGCCATTACTCTAAATCTATATAACTCTTGAATAAGTAATTCTTTTCCTTTTTATCAAACTCTAGTATTGAGAGCCACAATTTCTAGGGGCAGAGAGCAAGGCAAACCTAGTACAGAGGGACCGTGGGGGAGGAGTGAGTCCATTCAGTAACAGTATCTGGTGCCCCTGATGGGACTGTTCTATAACAAAGGCACAACGATGGGAGAGGAATTCATGTGTGCTGCCAACATCAAGGAGGATTTCCACCTCTTGAGTTACATTCTCTACTTTCCAGCAGCTAAACTTGATGACATTAACATTGGGATCAATTGAAAACAGAGAAAGCACAAATAAAAACTACCTGAAGTTTTCTGGTCAAGATGGAGGCATAGGAGGAAACTCTTTGCTTCCTTGCACAATCAAAAGGAGGACAATTTAAAAACAAAGAACACCAGACCTTCCAGAACAACATTTGCATCAAACTCCAACAACCGAAGAATTAAAGAAACATTCATCCAGATGGTAGGAGGGGCAGAGACAGACAGCTGGGCAGAGAGGACACACAGGAAGGTGGCAGCTGGTAGACCATGTGGTCAATCCCGCATCTGCATGCAGATAAGCCTGGGGAGACAACAGAGGAGCAAGACAGACTGCAAAACCCAGGGTTTCAGTTCAGAAAACTAAAGACTCAAAACCCCAGGCTATAAAAAATCTGTGGAGGTTGTGGCAGCAGGAGAATCTCCCAGCCTCACAGGAGAGTTTGTTGGAGAGACCCACAGGGTCCTAAAACATACACAAACCAGCCTACCTGTGAATCAGCACCTGAAAGGGCACATTCTCTTGTGGGAAGTAAGAGAAGTAATGGAAAGTGAGGCAAAAGCAGAGCAAGCAGCTTTGTGCCCTCTCTGACCCCTCCCCCACAGACAGCACCACAACACAGCAAAGAGGGTTGACCCACCCTGGCTAATACCTAAGGCTCAGCCCCTTACCATGTAACAGATGTGCTGGGACAAAGAAATATGGCCCAAATGAAAGAACAGATCAAACTTCAGGAAAAAGAATTAAGCAAGAAGGAGATAGACAACCTATCTGATGCAGAGTTCAAAACACTGGTAATCAGGATGCTCACAGAATTGATTGAGCTTGGGCATAAAATAAAGGATGAAATGAAGGCAACGCAAAGTGAAATAAAGGAAAATATACAGGGAACCAGCAGTAAAGGGAAAGAAACTGAGACTCAAATCAAGGATTTGGAACAAAAGGAAGAAATACATCCAACCAAAACAGAATGAAGAAACAAGAATGTAAAAAAATGAGGAGAGGCTTAGGAAC
Organism: Anoura caudifer; assembly: GCA_004027475.1. Classification (NCBI taxonomy): domain Eukaryota; kingdom Metazoa; phylum Chordata; class Mammalia; order Chiroptera; family Phyllostomidae; genus Anoura; species Anoura caudifer. Next base: position 98,536 of record PVKU01003898.1, on the reverse strand, counting down.
CTCCAGGACAACTTTAAGTGTTCCAACATCCGAATCATGGGAGCGCCAGAAGAAAAAGAAAAAGAGAAAGATATTGAAAACTTATTTAAACAAATAATGAAGGAAAACTTAAACTTCCCCAATCTGGCAAAGGAAAAAGACTTCCAGGAAATCCAGGAAGCTCAGAGTCCCAAAGAAATTGGAGCCAAGGAGGAGAACACCAAGTCACATCATAATTACATGGCCCAAGATTAAAGAGAAGGAGAGATTCTTAAAAGCAGCCAGAGAAAAGGAGATAGTTACCTACAAAGGAGTTTCCCATAAGCATATCAGCTGATTTCTCCAAAGAAACCTTGCAGGCAAGAAGAGGATGGAAAGAAATATTCAAAGTCATGCAAGGCAAGGATCAACATCCAAGATTAATTTATCCAAAAGTTATCATTTAGAATGGAAGGGCAGATAAAGTACTTCTCAGGTAAGGTAAAGTTAAAGGAGTTCACTATCACCAAGCCCCTATTGTATGAAATGTTAAAAGGACTTATCTAAGAAATAGAAGATCAAAACCTATGAACAGTATAAAGACCACAAATTCACAACTATCAACAACTGAACCTAAAAAAAAAACTAATCAAATAACTAGAACAGGAACGGAATCACAGAAATGGAGATCATATGTAGGGTTATCAGTGGGGAGAGGGAGAGAGAGAATGGGGGAAAAGGTATAGGGAATAAAAAGCATAATTGGTGAGCACAAAATAGACAGTGGGAGGTTAAGAACAGTATGGGAAATGCAGAAGCCAAAGTACATATATGTACAACCCATGGACATGAACTGTGGTGGGGGGAATGCTGGAGGGTGAGGGTGGCAGTGCTGGGAGGAGGAGGAGAAAGAGGGAAAAAGTGGGACAACTGTAATAGCATAATCAATAAAATATACTTTAAAAAAACAAACCACCTGAAGGGATATTTTGACATCTGTCCACACTTCCCTCCCTTATGTGGATATTCTGCCCTAAATAATATTTTATTTATTTCCAAAAGTTAAAGAGATTTTACCAAGTTCTTGCTAAACATAGTATCTCCATGATATGAAAAACTGATGTGATTGATTAAATCATAGTCTACTCTTTATTAAATGCCATCCACATGGCAAGTGCTATGCAAATATATCTTTATGTGCATTACTCCATTTAGTATCAGAAAGACAGCTAATTTTGTAACTAATAGCACAGGCTCTTGAAAAAAAATGCAAGCTCTGTCACTTACCAGCCATATGACCTTATCTTGAATGAGACAGTGCCTCACTGTCTCATTTCTAAATTAGGGATTATAATAAAATATCTACCTGAAAGGATATTTTTTAATATTAAGTTAATATACATAATTCAAGCTGGTAAATGCATGAAACATACAAAAAATCCCACAAGAGAGTCAGGAGTATATAAAGTTGGCTGTCATCATAAAGCAATAATTCTGCCATCAATAATCCTCAAAACAAATATACATCATTTTTATCCATTATGGATCAAAGAACAGAAGCCAACCTTTTTACAAAAAGGAAAGGAATATTCCAAAGTTATATTTACAGTAAATCCAGAGTTAAATGTGTTAAATTTAAAAAACTGATGAAGAAATGGTTTTAATCAAATCAAAATGTGATGTGTAGAATAAAGATACAAATATGGTGTCTCAGGATGTAGCTGGATAGAAACTACCTTCTGCATTTCAGTTGGGTGTGGGTGGAGGAGGGTTGGGGAATGAATGAAGGGATCAGTGAAGAAGGTGACATTTATACTGGCCTATGGAGACTAATACAATTCCCAGGGATTCATAGAGTGAGATAAGAAGAGCATAACAAATAGCAGAAACAGTCTGAGCAAAGACCAAGAGGCTGAAAAGCAGACTCTACATTCAGAAAAGTCATGTTCAGATGTTCAGAAAAGCACAGGGAATACCAAGGAATGAGGTATAATATGAAATAAGCCACCAAAGTTCGTTTGGCATGATATTAAGGCAGGTCTTGGCTGAAACTGAATTTAGATTTATTCTCATGGTTTTAAGCGTTGACAAGAAGACAGTGGTACATTAGGACTTATGCCTGGGAAAAGAGCTGCGAGGCCTTGTGAATACTGGGCAGGACAGTGGTAAGAGCCTGGGAGAAGGAGTTCCTTGGAAAGCTACTGTGAGGTGAGAAGCAAAGAATGCCTGATCTAGAGCTACCCGAGGGAGGAGTTAATAAAGAGAAGACAAGATAAGCAACAGAGAGGGAGTATCAGACTTCAGTGACTGGGTAAAGGGAATCAGGGCAGAGATAAATTGAAAAATGACCAAGGTTTTTGGATAAGTGACTGGGAGGCCAGTGCATCTTGCTAATGAAAGAGGAATAAGAAAGTAAGAGCCTCTTTCACTGGACTTTAGTAAGGAGAGAAGTAGGGTCTGAGAAGATCATGAGTGCCATTTAGGATACTCCAAGTCCAAGTCCTTTATGGCATCCCAGTGGAGCTGCCTAACTGGAAAAAGAAGTCTGGGTCAGGCAGTCAGGCTAAAGGCAGAGTTTGGGAGTTGCACCTATGAGGTAACAGTCAACACCATGTGAGAAGGAAGTTTTATTTTAATGTGGAATCAAAAAAGGAAAACCAGCAAAAAAAAACAACTCAGAAGGAACCGCCATGAAGACAACAGCAGGAAAATGTATTCCAGGAACCAACAGATGAGAGCTGAGAACAAAGATGAAAAGTGGGATGGAGATTGGGGGCAGAGAACTAACTGACCTGACAGCTGTAATCAGGCCAAGCAATAGGAAGTAGTGAAACGTGTCAGGGGAAAAAGCTGAATTTAACAATTTTTCTTATTGTATTAAATACTTGAAGAAGATAGCTAATCAAAAAGAGCTCCAGAATTGTGTTCAATTGTTTAGAATATTTGAAGTTAAAAATCAAATGAACAGGTCAAACCCTTCTATTACTTCTGTTCTACCATAAAAGTAGATTAATTCACGTTAGGTGCCATTTAAACATTAACTTAATAATACCAAAAGAATAATACTTCAAACTGCATTTCTTTCTTAATCTTTGCAAACTGTTTGTTTGCCCCATTGAATGCTGAAGTAGAAAGAGTAAACCAATCAGCGGTTTGTCTGAAATAAAAGTGTGCTTTTATATATATTTAAAAAAGGTTCCCAAGGAAACATTTTAATACTATTGAGCATTTAATAAGAAAAACATTCCAAAATAACCAACATCAGCTGAATTGTGGAGGCTGCAAATTTGTCACTAAATTTCTAAGGAGAACCAGGCTAAATCCAGGAGAGCCTACATGGCTTAATTTTTCTTGCCTTTCTAATCAACTTCACCATTTAAAAATGTAGATACATCGTGAATGGCTTCTGATAGCTGAGTGCTCACAGTGGAGGGTTTTTTCTTAACTATTTTTCTACTGCCAAGTCGTGCTCAGTTGCAGCATTTTAAATGATGTGCTCCATGATGAAATTGGATGCACTGCTTTTAGGTTTCCATCCAGCTAAAATAATGTTTGGGGAGAAGCCAATTGTCGATGCAGTTTTCTACCTACAAGCTGGAAAGTCAAAAGTTCAGGAAGTTCAGAATGACAAATTATAGGGAAGGAGAAACATGCCTGTTCAATGGTGGCTCAGGACCTTCACAGACCACTGTGTCCCCAGCTGGCTCAGGTCAAAAAGCAGCATGGTAATGAGACATGGTTTCCTCCTCTCCCCAGCTGGGCCCTGTTTCCTTTCCCATGTATGACCTTCAATAAATATGTATTATCTGCTGAAGATATCCCATGTTTTGCTTCCAGAAATCCCTATTTAGTTAAAAGAGCACTGACCTTCCCCCCTCCCCTCAAAAATCTCCACATTTTTTATTTCACTCTCATTGAAATGTAGAGACAACCACAGAGGGCTTATCAACTCCAATCTGCCTCCCAGGCATGGGAAAAACAGTGCATTTTAACTCCTTGACAATGGCCTCCCAGCTACATTCAGGGATAGACTCTGGGGCATAGTCCAAACCTGCTGGCCCCAGGAGGGCACCCTTTCTTTTCTACCACATACAATGCTGGAATGCAAGTCTGTAAGACTTCGAATTCAGTGTTGGAAAATAAGAGCCTTGGTAAGTAATCCGTAGTATGTACAAACCTACAAACAGTGATGAAAACCTTGCATATACACTCTCAATCCAAAATGCAACGAAGTTAACTAAAAATTTAATTATCAATGGTGAGGTAATGTTTTCTTATATAGAAAGCCCGTGCCCGGGGTAAATGGGTAGAAATCGAGAAAATAAATCTGCCAGCACTGTTCTATACTACAGTTCAAGGCCCTAATGATCTAGTCCAGATGTTGGCTTTTTTTTCTATAAAGATGCATATTTTAAGTTTGTGGGCCACATGATAGCCACTATTCCCTTCTGCCAGTGTAGCGTGAGAGCAGCCCTAGAGATGCAAACAAATGAGCCAGACTGTAGTCAATGAGTTTTTCTTTACAAAATGCAGCAGATCCTTGATCTACTATGTCTATCATAAAATCATTTGTTCATGTCTGTAATACATTAGTTATTAACATTTCATTACCAAGATCACCTTTAATTGAATTTTGGAGGATCCCTGAGTTGTTCAGTTTCCTAAGATCACAACACTGGACTATATTTTTCTTGGTAAACCAAAGAAGTTGGTAATTTTTAAAAACCTTTTTCAATGAAATCTAATCTTTGTCAAGTATCTTTCTACAGAAGCTTTTTGGTTTTATTTTTCTTTTTTCTCCAAAAAGGAAACTCAATCCTAATTAGCTAGGATAAAAAAATTCGAATACAACCTTACAAGTATCTGTTTTCAAGCAATCTCTTAGCTCTATAATTTCTACACCTAATTGCTGTTTTAGAACAAGCAACCAAATTATCTCATGGATTAATTTACAAAATATATACAACTGATTTTCCTAGTATATTATAAAAATCTCAGTTTGTTTACTGTGAATTTCTAAGTTAGTGCAAACTTTTCTTGCAATTAAAAGAACTGATGAGCTGTAAAGAATCAGACTTGAGCTTCACATAGACCTTTAGTTTTTGTTATTTTGTAACTTTATTTTCCTTCTAGGGTTCAGCCATGTTTCCTATTGTTTCATGTGGGGGGCTTTGCCCACAGAGCGCCCCGTCTGCTGTGGATGACAATAAGTCTACCAAGACATGTTCTGCTTGGGAAGGAAAGGTGGCTGATTTCTCAAAGGAGGAAGACCAGGAGCCTTTTCCTCAATGGGCTTTTATTGGGTTCACTTTGCACAGGAATGCAGGTAAAGCTCATCAATCATCATGAAGCAGTAAGGATCAAATAATAGATAACATTCAAAGAACTATGAGGGCTTATACGGAGACAGGGTCTGTTAGTTAAAAGGCTATAAAACTTTGGGAAACAAACTCATTTCATGCTTGGATCCTTATCAAAAAATTGAGGGCATTCTTAGCAAAGGAGGTTTCCCAGGATTTTATATATTCTTTCTTAGGCCTGATTGCCCTGGGGAACCACCTATTCTAGCCCAGGGCTGCATTGCCCTCTGGTATTTTTCAGGCTTAAATCAGGCAGCGGAAGTAAGGCAGCCAAGAGATTAGGAAACTTCTCACAGACAAAATGAGGACTCAGGCTATGTCAAAGCTGAAGGGTGAAGGTCCATCACCACCTTTCTCTATAGCCCCCCAAGTCCTTCCCTGAGGGCCCTTTTGTGACCATGCCTGTCTTATGTCATCCCTCCCTTGAGGAATCTTACCTGTCATTGGCTAACCAGTCAGGCTCAGGGCCAAGCAGGGTGAAGTAAAGGGGGCAGAGGTGGTGCCCCTGCCAGGGAAATAAGCTTTGTCTCCTTAGTGGCTTATGGTCCCAAGGTCTGTCACTCAGCCTTAGCAAGGGGAGTCACAGCTTCTGAAACCAGGCAGGGTGGTTTCAGTTAATATACTTCTATGTACTGTATATCTTACATTGATTTAGATATTTGCTACCAGCAAATGAGAATTCAAAATCAAGGAAATCTTGAAATTAAGAATTTGACATTCTTAAACAGCTGTGTTATGTTGATTCATTCAGCTAAAAGAACTTATTCTTAGGAGCTCATATACACAAAACAAAAAGTTTCAAAGCATAAAATTCTTGGCATTTTAAAAATGCCTAGATTATCAACTCCCACTGCTTATTTTTATAAGAAATTAAATTTATCAAGAAAAATACAAACTTGCCTCCACTTAATCTATATTTGAGAAGTTCTCATTTACTGTAGTTTTATGAATCTACTTGAATGGACTTCTGGTTAGTATCAAATGTTATTTTGGAATGTTATATGAGAAAATTATGTATTTTTTAAGAAAAACAGACTATATTAAATACCATAATATCACTAAATGAGGAAATTTTTCTCCAACAAGTAACAGACTCAGACACTTAAAAAATCCTAAATAAGGATACAGTCTTTTTAAAAATATTTTTAAAAATAAGAAATGTATTTGTGAGAATGTATCATTTTTAATTTAATTTATTTATGCCATATAATTTGATCTCTCTAATAATAACTTAAATTATAGATTTGTAATGATTTGTAATACAAGAATATATTTTCAGAAATTCACTTAAAATTTTGAGGAGACTTGGCCAGTGTGGTTTAGTTGGTTGGACATCATCCTGCAAACTGAAAGGTCACTGGTTCAATTCCCAGTCAGTACACGTGCCTGGGTTGCAGGTTTGGCCCCTTGTTGGGACACATGCCAGAGGCAACCAATCAATATTTCTCTCTCACATCACTGTTTCTCTCTCTCTCTCTCCCCTCCTCTCTTTCCTTCTGTCTAGAATTAATAAAAAATGAGTAAATCATCTTAAAGTATGTTTAATCCACCTCAAGTACCTAAATGCAATTTGTATGTCTAGACTGCCTGTGGGTAACAGGTAACAGAAGTACAAACAAAATCACTTTATTTTGTTGATTGATTCTTTCCTATATGATCTTCTTTCTTTTTAGGAATATTTTTCTTTTGATAATAGTGGCAAAACAAAATAATATGCATGCAAACAGTTTTTTCATGTGTTATTATACTTAGCATACAATGGAATATTACTTTCACATGTACAACAAAGTGAGTGAATATTTATATACCTTATGATGTGATCATCACACTAAGTCTAGTAGCCATCTGACACCAGGTTGAGTTATTACAGTATTGTTGATTATATTCTCAGTATTGTACACTACATTTCCATGACTTTTTTATAGCTGGAAGTTTGTTTTGACACATAAAGATCCCCAATGAGAGGGCCATTTGAAGAGGGTGGGCCAAAGGCCACCTGGTCAGGCATACATGAGTTCTTAGCCCAGCTCTACAGCCTCTTCAATTTAGGTAAGTGCTACTTGCCTTTGAATCTCAGTTTGTTTATCTGCAAAAGGATGAGAATACCTGCTTTGAAGAATCAGATTTACATTCATTCAAAAAGTAATTGATATTTTCTTATGGATGCCTTGATTCCATCATTGCCTCTGTGCCATCCTTAGCAGGTTGCTTAGCTTCTTTAGGGTTTGGTTTCCTTATCTTTGAGATGAGGGTATCACCTTATTTGACTCTCATTGACAGTAACAGAGGATTAATGAGGATTAATGATAGAAAAGTGTAGGCAGTGTTTAGAGAAAGCTTAGCACACAGTAAGTGCTCAATGAACATTAAATAGTATTGTTGTTGTGATCATTATTTTTAAAGTATCATTATTGTTGGCCAACAGACAACTTAATTTTAGAGCTTAGCAAAGAAGAGAGAAAAAAAAACCCATGTTAAATGACTTATCCTGTCACCAAGGAGACAGAGTAAAATGGAAGCAAAAAGCTATGGCAGAGCTGTAGACCTGAAAGAAATGCTTCTTACACTGAAGCCTGAGGGCTGAGCAGGAGTTCGCTGAGCACAGTGGTGGGCTGGGGTACTGCAGGTGCAGACAGAAATGTGAATGTCCATGGAGTTTGGAGCATTAGAGAAAATGAAAGGCACTTATTCAGTGACTTCAAAATATGAAGTATAAGGTTTGGGGGTGGGGTGAAGAATAAAGCTGGAGGGGTAGGTAGAGGCAATATTATGGAGGGCCCTACAAACCTTGTTAAAATTTTTAGTTTTTATCCTGATAGCTATGGAACATTGGAAAAGATTTAAGTGGGAAACTGAGAGGAGTTTCCTTTGAAAAGCATCATTGATTGCATTTGAAATATTCCATTGAAAGGGTGGGACTGGAAGCAGGGAAACCAGGTAGGAGACTGTGTCAGGGACCTGATCAAGAGATGTGTCAGGGGGTCTTGGATTACATATTCAGGTAATACAAGTGGGGGTGCAGAGAGGAGGTAGCTTTGTGAAATATGTAGGAGGTGACTTTACAAACAAGCTAAGAGTATTACTGTTATGCAAATATACATTTATCCAACCCAGTAAGTTGAATTGTAGTAAAATTAGGCCAGCAGTTAAGAAATGATCCATTAAAATGTTATATTACTGATAACAAAGAGTACCAAATTGTTTCACTCAATATACAAAGAGACTGTGGAAGATGCTACTTGCAGTCCATGATGCCTTAACTGGCATTAACCTCCCAATGATGTTTGTCAGGCACCAAGCAGGATCCTGGAACAGGGGCTCTGTATTCAGAATTTGAGAGGCAGAAGGTCCAGGGCTTGGGACACTGCCAAGGAAAAGAGGCCTAAGAGGCCCTCCAATCTTGGCATGCAAAGCTGACTTCCTAATTCAGGCCTGCCTCTCATGTCTTGTACTTTTCCATATTATTTCGGTGACAAATACATCATTTAGGGTAATTTTGGCCACAAACAACAGAATATCTAATTCTCATGACTTTTTAAAAGGATAAATTATTACTTCACATTGAAAAACACCATAGGGTCACTGTTTTTGTTTAATGATGTATCTTTACAGCCTCTCCAGCAGCCTGGGCTAATCCTTTTCATTCCGTCTTCAGCTTTCCTCCTCAAGCTTGTCCCCTAGTGGTTGCATAATGGCTTTCACTGCTCCAAAGATCCTGTACTCACTTAACAACGTCAGAGGGTGGAATGACAGAATGGCCTTTCCTTTGACCCTTGTTTAGAGTGGGAAACTTTCCCCAAGACTATACCACCACTTCCATTATTTCTTGTTGACCAGACATCATCACATGCCCATGCCTAAAGCAAGGCTGTTAGGTGAGTAGAATACCAGGATTGCCTTAAACTGAGAAGGCTTTGACTCTGGGACGGGGTGGACTTGTGTTTTCCTGAAGTGCTTGGCACCTGAAGGAAATCCAAGCACTATTACTAACAAGTGGGTAAACCAACAGTAGTGACTGCCACAGCCAGCCTGATCATAGGGTAGCTACTAGCTGAGGGTAGACAAAAAAAGCCTATTTGACCCAGACATGGAAGAAGATTCTTTTATGGTCTAGGCAGCAAACTTTAGTGATAGGCCTTAAATATTCCATATCAAAAGCACTTTCAGTTCTCCTTGGTGGTGCTTAGCTTTTGGAGAGTTAATAACTACTATCAGATCTATTAAGACCTATGTATCCTCTCCCCCAAGAAAAATTGTTCATGAATTCATGCATACAAAATTTTACATATGATTTCAGGGGGTCATGAAATTCCTGAAGCACACTTGCAGACTAACTTGGGGTGCACACCTAGGCTTTCTGGTCAGGACCCTTCAAGCTCCTCCAAGCCCTTTTCAGTCACTTAAATAGAAACTACACTGCTGACTGAGAAAAAAATGTGCTCCAATTTAGATGTTCCTGTTACCCATATTCCTAGAAGAGGTTTATCCATTCAATCAACTATTTAAGTGAGACCTCTATATTGCCCAAGAAAAATTTTCATTCTTGTAGCTGTATTTAAAGCATTTTCATACAACTTCCCTCAAGCTTGTGAATGTGAGGGGGCTCTGCCCACACACACACACACCCCACCCTCAGCCACCAAGGATGAGAATAAGTCTACTAAGACATGATCTGCTTCGGGAGGAAAGGTGGCCTATCTCTCTGTCTTTTTAAGGATGTTTTCATAGTGAACAGTGTTAGTACATAAAGATAGTGTCTCCCTCTGGAGCAATGGGCAGTCATGAGTACTCTTCAGCACATGAGGTCTGGTTTCTCACTGTTCAGGCTCCCATCCTCAGTGCAACCCTCTGTGTGTGCAGCCATTACCTGATCCTCTTTGTGTCTCTTTGGGGAAATGGGGCTCTGGGAACCAGTGCAAATATATACCAGTTCTCTGATTATTGCTGTTTCTGTGAGTAATGAAGTCTTTTGTACCTGGCCCAGCAATCTTGTGTCTTCTGTTAGCATCTAGGAAACTGTGCCTACTTAAATTGTTAACTTGTAAGTAGAGTAAAATCTCAAATCTTTCACAATTTTGATACTGCTCCACATTTACAGAGATACATATAGTTAGAGAATATATTGCCTGTAAAAACCTGTCCTTTCCTAACAAAATGGCTTGATTTTTGCATTCAATTTCAATTATTTTCATTATGCAACTGTCAAGGTTTTTTTTCTTTTGCCTTAGCTACTAGGAAGCTCTATAGTGAATTAATATTTAATTAAAATGACCACATGTGCATAGGCTTAGTAATAATTATCTTTCAGTTGGTTGTATATCATCTTCACGTTAATATATCCATATTCTTCCAGTAAACTGGTGAGCCTTATAGAATGGGAAAAAGAAACCTTCCTTCCAGTAAGTGCTAAATTAATATACTTCTTCTGGTAAGTACTAAAATAATAAATAGCCAAAAAATTACAAACCTGGAGCATTACTATCTAGTCACTATTTAAACAATTTTTCAGTTGGAAAATGCCATTAGCCCTGTCCTTTCAGAGCAGGGACTCTGTGCAGTGAGAGGCTAGGGTGAGCCACACTATGGAGTGTGCCTGAAATAGACAGATATTGATGGTTTTCAGAAACGTGGGCTTAAAAGGCTGCTCTATCCATCAAGGTTCTCAATTAAAATGGAAGGCCAAATAAGGAGTTTCCCTGACAAAGGAAGCCTCAAAAAACACGTCTCCTCCAAACCAGCCTTGCAACAGATGCTAAAGGGTCTGCTTAAAGAAAAGGAAAGAAAAAGAGTGAGAGAGACAGAGGAACACAGCTAAGATGAAGTAAAATGGCAATGAATAAGTACCTATCAATAATAACCTTAAATGTGAATGAATTAAATGCTCCAATCAAATGACATAGAATAACTGAATGGATAAGAGAGCATGATCCACACATATGCTGCCTACAAGAGACTCACCTCAGAACAAAAGACTTGCACAGACTAAAAATGAAGGGTTGGAAAAAAAATATTCCAAGCAAAAGGAGAGGAAAAAAAAAGCTGGGGTGGTAATGCTAATATCAAAAAAAAAAAAATAAACTTCAGAAGAAGGGACCCAGAAGAACACTTCATAATACTCAAGGGAAGAATCCATCAAGAAGACATAAACATTATAAACATATATGCATCCAACATAGGATCATCCAAATACATAAGAAAAATCTTGGAAGACTTCAAGAAAGATATTGACAGCAACACTATTATAGTAGGGGAATTTAACACCCCACTGTCAAAAATGGACAGATCTTCCAAATAAAATATCAACACAGATATTGTGGCACTGAACAAAGTCCTACATCAAATGGACTTAACTGATATATAGAGAGCCTTTCATCCTAAAGAAGTAAAATACACATTCTTTTCTAATGTACATGGAACATATTCAAAACTAGACTATGTGATATGACACAAAACAAGCCTCAACAAATTCAAGAAAATTGAAATCATATCAAGCATTTTCTCTGACCACAAGGGACTAAAACTAGAAACCAACCTCAAGAAAAAAACTCAAAAACACTCAAACTCATGGACATTGGATAGCATGCTATTAAACAATGAATGGGCCAAGATTGAGATCAAGGAAAAAATTAAAAAGTTTCTGGAATCAAATGAAAATGAACTCACAACAATCCAATAAGCAGGAAAATCTCCAATATTCCATGCAGCAATATTTTCACTGATATATCCCCTAGAGAAGGGACATAAAGGAAAAAATAAACAAATGGTACCTCATCAAAATAAAAAGCCTCTGCACAGCTAAAGAAAACAGTATAAAAATGAAAAGAGAACCAACTCTATGGGAAAACATATTTGCCAATGATACACCAGACAAGGGTTTGATCTCCAAAATATATAAAGAACTCACATGAATCCACTCCTGAAAGACAAAAAAAAAAAAATGGGCAAAAGACTTCAACAGACACTTCTCCAAGGAGGACATACAGAAGGCCCAGAGACATTTGGGCATATGGAAAGATGCTCAGCATCACTAGCCTTCAGAGAGATGTAAATTAAAACCAAAATGAGCTACCACTTCACACAGGTCAGAATGGCCATCATAAACAAATCAACAAACAGGTGTTGGAGAGGATGTGGAGAAAGGGGAACCCTAGTGCACTGTTGGTGGGAATGCAGACTGGTGCAGCCATTGTGGAAAACAGTACAGAATTTCCTCAGAAAACTAAAAATATAACAGTCTTTTGACCCAGAAATTCCATTGCTGGGATTATATCCTAAGAACCCTGAAACACCAATCCATAAGAACCTATGCACCCCAATGTTCATAGAAGCACAATTTACAATAGCCAAGAGCTGGAAGTAACCTAAGTACCCATTAGTAAATGAATGGATCAAAAAATTCTGGTACATTTACACAATGGAATTCTATGCAGCAGAAAGAAAGAGGGAACTCCTACCCTTTGTGACAGCATGGATGGAACTGGAGAGCATTATGCTAAATGAAATAAGCCAGGCAGTGAAAGCCAAATACCATATGATCTCACCTTTAAGTGGAACCTAATCAACGAAACAAACAAGCAAGCACAATATAACCAGAGATATTGAAATAAAGAACAATTTGAAAGTAATCAGAGGGAATGTCAGACAGAATAATGGGGGAAAAGGGAGGAAGGTTTTCAGCAACAACTATAAAGGATTCATGGACAAAACCAAGGTGCAGTGGAATCAGAGGAGGGAGGTTGGGATGGCTGGGATGGGGGGACAGTGGTAAGGAGTCCATGAAATCAACTGTACTTGAACAACAATAAAATAATTTTTTAAAAAAGAAGTCTGGGTTTATATGACTCTTTCCTTTGAAGAAAGACCAAGTTCTTAGTGTGGTACAGGGTGTAGATCCAAGATGTGGGAACGATGTGGGCAGAAACTGTGGTAGTTAAGAGCATTGAATAAAAATTCCAGCAATGGGACATAAGTAAGTATGCTGGCAGTGTTCTGGGCCTAGTTCACTAGAAGCAGAACCTGGTACAGGTTTTCAGGTATGTTTAATTTATGGAGAAAATCCCATTTGGAAAACCCTGTGAGGGTATGAGAGAAGCAGGATAAGGTAGGGAAAAAAGCCAAACAATGTAGCCTTAGATTAAGTCCATCCTGGGCCTGATGTTTGTCAGGGGTGGAGGATGATGGGGTTGTCACTAACAAGGTGAGTGTGCTAGGTTGAAGGGAGGGCATGCCCAATACATACCTGCCCCCTAAGGCAATGTGGCTTCCCTTAGCCCAGGGACAGTTCTCCAGAGAAAAGCAGTGAGTTGTTAGGAACCAAAACTGCCAGCCAGGGAGAGGGAATGTACCATCCTGGTAGAGGGGAGGGTGAAGGGCACCACAAGTAAATACAATCTACAGCAGGGATGATGGTGTGAGGGGTCAGCCTGTGGAGACCAACAGGGTACAGGGCAGCACAGAGCATGTGGTGCCGTACTGGAGTTGCTGAGATGGCAGTGTACCTGGCTATTGATGATGGCCAGTCATTACTAGGTTTGACATTGATGATTTGGAAATTCTCTGTATTGATGTTATCTACAATTGGTCTCTTCAAGGATTAAAGTTAATTAGCCTCTAATTCCATTTTGTTATGCTTTTTGCAGCTCTAGAATTCTTAAATAGAATTTTGGTGTTAGTGTCTCCTCATTTTTCTTTAAAAGGGGCCTGGGTCACCTGGATTCTATAATCCAGAAGAAATTTCAGTAAGATCTTTTCATAAAACATGACAAAGTGGCTCACACTGAACAGAGAAGATTGAAAAGTGCCCATCAACCTTTTCCTGTTGATGGAAAATGCAAGTCAGGAAATGAAATCAGCTGGTTACAAAGTCAATAAAAGTGGGACAAAATTGGGCTGAGCTTCTTGACCACTGGTCTGTCTTTAAAATTCTGTGAATAATGCAGCTGCCACCACATCACTGGGGAGGCCATCATCCCCCAGTCACCAAGTTATATTCTAGTAAATTCTCAAGTGAAACTCAACTTATACAGACTGACACTTTTGGGAGTCTAAGGAAAGGTTCATTTTGCCCACCACAGGTCAAAAGTGCCATGTGAAGGGAGTTGAGAGTAAACAGGAAACCATGTAAGCACAAAGTTTCTTCTTCAGATCCCGACATCTTTAGACTGAAGAATCACAAATGATTCCTTTGGGGCCTGAGCTCTCTGTGAGAAGTGACCATCCCCAGTGCACTACAATAAGTCCCTGATAATGGCATCTACTACTAGTAATTATGTGTTAATTGTCTGCTTGACATTTTATAGCCTGATAAACAACATAGCACAATAAACTCATGAAAGATTTCAGCCTTTCTAGATTAGAAAGGCCAACACCATCCCCCACCTACCACCCAACCTAGATCATTCAAAATTAATACTCCATCTACATTAGTTCATCTTCACAATAGACACAGTACCTTGAATGGTCTTCAGGAAGTATACTGTTTGGCCTGAAAGTCAGTGAGGGAAATACCAGGTCATGTGTAGATAAAAAAGATAGTTCTGAGTGATTTTGAAATGTTTTGTATTTCAAGTCATAAGTTTGTGTAATACCTGCCATGCTCTTTTGGACAGGGCTGTTCTCTCCTTGGCTGTGTGACCCTCTCCTTCCAGGAGAAGAGGGGTGAATCATTGGGCCAGTAAATGTTAATCTACTTCCTTGGAAATAAAAGATAAATCATGACCCCAAGGGGACCATCAAAGTAATCAAATACTTTGCAAATAAGTCTTTTTTTAAAAAGCCTTATTCCTTACTTTATTTCTTTAAAGGAACAAGCATTAATCATATAATAACAGACTATAAAATGTAAATGGTGATGAGTGCTACAAATAGAAAATGTAGGGAGCTACCATTGTATTTACCAAGGGTGTCAGTCTAGGAGCACAGGGAAGCTTCTGTAAGAAATGGTCCCTTACAGAAAAGTGAGATTAAAGGAATTAATGGAATTTTTAAGATGAGGCCAAGGAGCTCAGCAACAGCCCTGAGGCAAACTGAATCAAATGAAAACAACCTCATGGGTTGGTAAGAGGGAAGGGGAGAATGACCACGATGAGGCAGAAAATGCAGGCAGGTCACAGAAGTTAGGATTTTATCTTTAACAATAGAAGAAAATAATGAGTTGTAAGCAAGACGAATACATGATCATATTTGTATCCATACAGTAGCAGTTTGGAAACTGGGAAAATAGGCAGAAAGAGCAAAATATACAGAGAATGTTTAGGGGGTGACTGAAAAAAGGTGGTAAAAATGATAGTATTTGGACAATGTAATGGCAATGCTAATTATTTTTTTAATGGGAAGATTCAAGAGCTGTGCTGAATTGAAGTGATCCTTCCTAAAATAATTGACTCTTCCTTATCTATGCAGATATTTCTATTTTAGTGCTAGTAACTCTAAAACACAATAAGTTACTCCAGAGCAAGAGTAATGACCTTTCTGTTTGTGTCCCCAGTGCCTAGCATGTACAGAGCTTGCCATCGATCAGTCTCTTCATACAGTATGAGGAATGATTGAAGCCTAGTGAACCCAGATGAATAAAAATGAGGGAGGATATACTTTCCAAGAAAATTAACAAGCAAAGAATTGACATAGGAGTTTTTAGTTGGGCAAAGATAATAATAAAAATGGGAAATGGGAAATGATTCCATGGTGAAGGAAGCTTTAAAATATAGAAGGCAATAGTCGCCATATGTGTTTTTCTGTGTTACACTGTGCTATGCCCCCAAAATTGGGTGATTCCCAGTAATAGTCTCTCTCAGTTCATTGTATCTTACAGCTTCCCACCCATGTATGTATATATTCCAATTCTTGGACCTGGAGTAGAAACTTCAAAAAGAATTGCTGTGCTCTTTATTAGCTACAAAATAAAAAGTTTTCAGGATGAGAGCCTCCCTCCTCCTATGATCCCTCTAATATGCTGTGCCTCCTTGTATTATGGGCAATATTTATACCCATAATGCTCTCTGAATACCATACCTGCACTGCACAATCTGCACAGGCTAAGGGACTCAAAGCTCATTCACTCTTTCTTCTTAGCACTTGTGATTTCATGTAGTTCTCACCCCCCACCCTGCAATGGAGCATGTTGGCAACATCTAGAGTGCAAGGGCCACAGATCCGAGTGCAGTCACAATCAGTGCAACTGCACTGCCAAAGGCCTCCCTGCACCCAAGAACATAGATAGAATCCAGCAAGAATCCCAGCCCATTTGTATCGTGTGAGGCATGCGTGTCCCTCCTGAGGACTATCATGGACAGAGTTGTGAAATACAACTCTTCCACAGTTTTCCTGATGGAGAGTAAGGGTCAGATGCCAATTTGCTGGGCCTAAATGTCCTTCTCCACTCTCATTCTCTTCCTCTGCAAGTGCATCCTTCACCCCCATCCAGACACTTTCTGCCTCATTTTCTGGAACATGAAAAACCTGGAAGCTTAGGTTTTCTTGATCATTCCTGCAGCCTGAGACACTGGGACTTCTGGACTTTCCTATTCAGCCCTCTTCCGTAGTCCACCCCTTCTACTTTAATGACACCAGCACAAACTCAGTGAAGGGGCACTAGAGAATTTCTATGTGGGAGTGACTTCACAGGCAGCCACCTAGAGGATGGGGCAGTGCTGGGAAAGAAGGCTTGAAACTGAATCTACAGAGAAATCAGGGGAGTCTTATTCAGAGAGCACACTGGGGGTGGGGCAAGATATGAAAAGCAGACCTGAACTAAGATGACATCAGTCCTGTCAACATGCGCCATAGAGCAATGACTCAGAGGGATGATGTAACTCCTGGAGTATGTGCAGTACAATGTGGTAGAAAACGTGTGCTTACCTAAAGGATAATACCACTCTCTCAGAGCACACACAGCAGAGCAACAGAATCAACATGTGCTTATTGAGGTGTCACAAAACAATGTGTTAATCAAAGGTTGATGAAATATCACATCACACAAGATTATGAAAGCAAAGACCTTTGAATAGAGAGCTGAGACAGCTGAGAGGAGCTGAGATGGCTGCGAGACACTCTGCTGCTCTGATCAACCCCGTTCTAGCTGACTCTGAAGCTGTCATTGACTGCCTTGCAAGATGCTTACCAGCTGCCTCTCACACCTGGACCTGATCTGGATTCTTGGAACTTGAGTTTGTTATTCGGAGTTCTCTTGTGTGATATTATTACAGATCGTTTCTGAGTGATTATTATTGTTATTGGGTTATTATAGATTTGGATTGAAAGTGCATTTATAAAAGCTGAGTGAATAACATAGTCACCTGTGTTGATTCACTGTTATCCTTGGTGTCAGTGTTGCCTGTTGAGCTTGTGGCTGTATAGGCCTCTCAGCACCACCAGTCCTTGACAAAAGCAGAAGGCTGGCTTATAGAAAAGATTGCAGTGAAGATACTCACAAGGTTAGAGTATTACTCATGAGAGCAGGCATCTGGGAATGGTAGATGCTCAGCTCAGAACAATACAGCTATCTATTGATCTCCCTTTCTTTGTAATTGCTTGCCAGTGGGGCAGCACTGTGGTACACACATTGTTGATATTCTACTAGGAGCCCTAATTAGGAATCCTAATTAAATATCAGTCTAAATCCTCTAATTCCTAATATGCACAGGTATAGACAGCTCATCAGGCTGAATGTTGGCCTGAGGCCTGACCCTCACTTCTCTCTTCTCTCCTGTCTCCAACAGCAGCCTATTGAGAGAAGGCCTGATAGATGACAGATTGTTTGCTTCATTCATTCACTCTCTTGGCAATCATTTATTGAATTATTCCTTAGGCAAGATGCTAGGAATATAAGAGTGAATAAGACAAAATCCCTACTTCCCCAAAGAACCAATAGCCCAATGGGAGAGAGACCAGTAAATAAGCGGTTATGATGGCATGAGACAGTGCTGTGACGGAGGTGGTAATAAGGTGCTGGAAGCCCCAGGAGGAGAGGACAGACTCAGTTTTAGGGATCAAGGAAAGTATTTCCAAAGGTGTTGGTTTTCTGGACAAAGTTCCAGTTGGACCTAAATTCTGGTACCCTCCAGTGACCTCCTTTGTCTCCTAGGAATCCACTTTTGAAGCGAAACAGAATGTTTCTTTGGAAAGCAACGTTTGCCCTGGTCAGACCACATTCCACTGTGCTTTCATGCTTGGAAACTTAGAAGTGAGTTCTACAAGAGGTGTGCATGTACACCAAGGTGCAAAATAAAGTGCTGGGTGTATCTGAACCTCTCTTGACATCCATCTTTTATTTCTTTCTAAACGTGAAGAGGCTTGGACTCTCTTCACATTGAACATGGTCAGACACATGGACTCTCACCTTGTGTGTCAGTCACTGTCACAAGGTGTGGTGGGACACAGCCTTGGTAACTGGCTCACTTTAGCTTCACGTCATACATCACCAGCAGCATGAGTCCATAATTTTACAATTTTATTATCTAGATTTAACTGATTCTATCAAAAAATAAAAACAAAAACAAACAAAAAAATAAAACACAGAGTAAGACAATTCTCAAGTGAACGAGAAAGTGGAGGAGCTAACACTCCTAACAGGAGCCGTATTTGCAGTTTAAAAAAAATCCATTTTATACTAACCTTTGTAAATTTCTATTTCACCTAAAATGTATAGTGTACAAAATATGCCTGTTCAACACAACATTCTCTAACTTATGAATAAATAAATTCACAGTATGTATGCTTTAAATGTTTCATTGATAGTGATTTTTCATTAAAAATGCATTTGGATCTCTGGTTTAATTTGCAATCCTCACCTCAAAGTATGCAACTTGTCTGTCAGGTAGCAAATGGCATCCTGGCTAGCTGACATCCACTTTCCTCTCCACACTGGAAGTCCTGGCATGCTTATGTTATACCTGGGGCCACACAAGCCATGAAACAGGACACAAAAGCAATGCCTTAGATAAACTGCTAATAGAAATCCAGAGAAACTCTTTCTGTTTCCTAGCTGAAATTCCACACAGTTATGAAAGCAACAGAAAACTTTACACCTCCCTGGATGTGGTAGGTCACTGTCCATTCAGGTGACAGGCAATGCTGTTCACTTCTGCTGGAAAGTGTCTCCAATCCTCTCTTTGATTTGACTCCTAGTGGTTTGCAGTTTGGAGTCTTACCTTATTCAGGATGAAAACCATGTAAAAGTATCACAATCTATGTTGTTTCTATTCTATACTACGAATTTATTGGCACCCATCCAAACCAAACCTCAGCCCCGATTTCCTCAATATTTGGCTCACGTTTATAAACCTCAGAGAACCTCCCAGCTAATCTGGCTTGAATATAAACTCTGTTTACCCACATTTTACACAGCTCTGTTTTTAAAACCAGCAAGTCTGGAATTGACTGTTCATGAATCCCATAGCTTCCTTCCAGTTGCATTATGTGTAACTTGTGTATTATTTGTTTAAAAAAAAAGAAGAGTGTATGCTGATTCAATCTGAATAAGTTTAATAGAACTGTAATGACTTGGCAATCATTTTGAGGTATGACAGTGAATCATTGTAGATCTAAGTATATATCCTGACAGAAACATGGAGCATATTAACAAAATCTTCCCACAAAGTTTCTTTTAGAGCTTTGCACTGCAATTTGTTAAATGTTCTCTTTCATTTTCTGTAGAAAAGACATAGTCCCTTTTAAAATAAATACTTTAATGCTTTCTACATATTGAATTTTTAAAAATATGTACATGTTTGCAAATGTCCAAAGTACAAGCAATATTGGCACATGGCAACATGTCACACAGTTTGTATCATGACATTGCGCAGCTCACACCACCTGTGAAAAATTTTGGCTCTCTAATGAATGCATATATTGTATGTACAGGAGAAATATGCCATGTATATTGCACCCTATAAATGTAATACAGGAATTAACATAAAGGCATTTGCAAAGTAAAAGTTTATATATCTCTTTCCCATGAAGGATCTCAAGACTTGACTTCATCCTTGACTCACTATACAGAGATGCCTCATAAATACAAGTGTTGATTTTGCAGCATGCCTATATACACTCCCATTACATGGAGAGAAAGTCTCCATTTGTTTTCCTTTCCTAATATTTATTATAGCACCTGGTACACATAAGCAAGAGTTGGTGGTCAGACCACTGGCCAAATTCAGAGACTGAGGCATAAGAAAGCGTGTGTGCTGCTGCCTCTTCTGTGGAGCCTGACAGAAAAGAGGGAGAGGAATATTCTATTGAAGCTTCTTGTGCATGTGCAGGCTTCCTGTGACTGGCTAGTGACTAATATTCCCAGCTGGGTTCAGCCTGTGGTTTATGGTACATGCAGAGAGGATAGATGGAAAGGAACAAAGTGGTGTTGTTTTAGGTCCTACGGCTGCCAGGCCACATGGTCAAAGGAAGTGAGTCCTAGGCCATGTGTAAGAAAAGAAAAAAAGAGGAGAAATAAGATAAATACATCTATACCACAGACTAAAAGCAAAACCCCTTCAAACAGCTTTAGAAACTGAGGTGAGAGGGCAAGCATGTCTTTACCAACCCAGGATATTTATGTAAATACTAACATTTCCACAACAAATTGCACAACTTTCCATCTCACATTGTGGTGTAAAAAGCAGATACAGGTTTTTCTTCTGTGTGAAGTTCTCAAGAGATCATTGTCATTTTCAAGGCCTTTCTTGGTTTTCAGCCTGAGTTTCTTTTCACAAATCAGGAAGCAAGTTGAAACGCTGATTCCTAAATCTAATGAGAGACCATTGGAGTGATTCATCTCCTGGAAGAGAAATTAAAATGTCTTATAATTAATTCATAGCCTTACCTTACTGTCTTTAATTATTTAACAACTACTGCCATTCGCTGAATCAAAGAAACCATAGATTGCCATGTTTGCTCTTATTTTATGTGGGTCTAAGAAAAAGAATACACTTAAAACTATAAGAGCCTTCCCTGAAAGGTGCACACCAATTTCAGAGGTGTTAAATGTGAAAATATATGTGACTTGAATTTCATGAAACAGTATAGCTGTTGAAGTCCTATTGGATGCCAGTATTTTCAAGACTTGTTGTTTTTTTTTTTTAAATGGAATTTACTGCAAAATCAGACATGGGACAAAACCACATCTTTAACACCTTCAGATCTTCCATAGACTGTGCTTGAATTCTACGGTGCTGGAAATCTTATGGAACCTAATTTAAATGATTCCTCATTGATTCCTGCTTGTTTGCAAATACATTTCCTGTATTTATTCCTTGTGAATAAAGAGCACAGACAAGTTTATTTCTAGAAAAACAAGCATGTGCTGTTTCACAGACGGCAGTACACTGTGTTCAGAGAAAAGAGACTATATTGAGCAGAACCCAGATGGAGATCACACACTCTAAAGTAGGATTTTAAAAGTAGATTGTTATCACCTGCACTTCCTCAGAAAGCGATCTTAACCCATCTTGCTTACCAGATAATGCCTGGAGGAAAGTTTTGCTTTGAGTGTCTTAGCTTACCATTGATAACCTGAGACCATTTCTGGAGGTGATCAGGACAGCTAAGATAGGTGGGCTCTGGGAGATGTATCCGTGATGTCTCCAATCTCCAGTGCACTAAATCCTGAGGGCCTATTCTGTCTGCTTAGTCCTCAAACCCCAAGCTATTGACAACCCAATTGGATTCTTTTCCAACCCAATGGAAAAGAATCAATTCCTTTATCCCACTTTTCTCATATCAACCTTCTTACTGCAGTGACAGCATTGGTTAGGATAGCTCTTCATCTCATGATCCTAAACTATTTTATTTTCATTTTGGTTATTTAATTTGTTTTTATTTTAACATATTCTTTGATTCTGATATTTGCAGCATTGGAAGTTTACTGGGAGTGTTTTCTGTAAAAGTGATTTGTTTAGTAGTTAGCCAAAGTATTTTTATCCTTATTTCTCAAGTGCAAGAATGGCTAACTTATTTTAGTCTTTTTTATTTCTCCTTACAATATATATAACTAATAATGTCTTACATGTTTATTATGCTTTGCAATTCCCAAATACTTTCTCATATATAATTATATTTGAAATTAATAAAAATTTTTGTTCAGTGACCCACCAAAGCCTTTTAGGCATAAAACTTTTCATTTCTATATTCATTCTTAGGGAGGGGAAGAGGAAATACCTTCACTAATTGTCATTCCAGTTTATTGTAACTTTTAACATGAAACAAAGACTTAAAATACTCATAAAACATAGACTTAAATAAAGATTATAGTTGGGAAGTTGAATAAAACATATTCTCTTATGTAAATGACTAGAATAATTAAATTTCATTCAAATGTCCAAAAATAAAATATTAAAACACAAAAATGGTACTTGTTTGAGTATGATAGCAAGAAGTTGACATTTACATTTTTGATTGGAAATTATTGAATTGCCATGAGAAAACTAAGAAACAAATGCAAATTCTATTTTCAGTGAAACTCAGGGGCACCTGAAATTACAAACCATAACATGAAAAGAGGATTTTCCAAAAGGGACAGATGGACATGGGGGGAGTACAGGTCTCAGAAAGAGCTGGGCTTTAATTATAAGAAGTCCTTAAGCAGCTGGGCAATAATATTAAGTCATTTATAGACTTTTCCACATTAAATAGTACCTATAAGATCCTAAAGGAAAGGAAGTTAATCCAAGAAAGGTTCTATCTGTCCTTATGTAATGAAAGGATGAAGAACAGAAGAAAAGTTTTGAACTTTAAAAAGAACTCTAGTAATATTGTTTCCATGGATCCTTCCTGGGGGTTTGGCAGAAATGTAGCTAAAGGATCAGTTTGAGTTTTGTCTCTATTTAACTAATGGAATAAGACTGAAACAAATCTGGAATTATATTTTCAAATCATCAAAAATAAAATATTTATATAATAAATATATAAATATATTAACATTTGTTTACAAATCTAAAAATAGAAATATTTATGTATTTATATTTATTATAGATATTTATATAATTATTATAAAGCCAAAAATGTGGAGACATTAAAACTGACAGAGAAGTGGAAGATAGTGTCAATCCCCTGATTTCTTTATCTGTAATAATTGAAAGGCTAATAATCAAGGAGTAGAGGTATAATTCCATTTAATGGTATAACTATGAATACTAGTATTGATGAGATAGTCAAAATATTTAAAAGGGTGATAGAGAAGAAAAAGGGAAATGAGGAGGGAGAAGAAATAAGAGGAAGCATAGCTTCTCTATGCATAAAGGTAGGTAGAATAAACTTATCTAGAAAAGAATGTCAAATTGGATAACAAAGTAAAACAGGTGAAAGAAATGAATACTTAGAGTTAATCATTAGAAAATAAAGATTATACAAATAGTGAAAAAATTAAGAACTTATTTTTGAATAAATATTTTTTGAAAAACCTTTTAGCTTAAAAATTTTAGTATATACAATAAGAAATGAAGAAAGGAAAACTGCCACAGATATAATTAAGTTAAAATAACAAATTAGGAGAATCCAAGATGGAAGAGGAGTTGAAAGACCAATATGGAATTACAACTAAATTGTAGAGAAATCATCCAGAACAAACAACTGAAGAATAGTAAGAGAGAGCCTTATAACCACAGACAGACAGAAGCATCAGCTTCAGCAGAACATGACTGGTAGAGAGTGAGGTAGAGACTCAAGAAGACTGGCTGGGCACTCACAGGCAGCAGCCAAAGCACTAGAGGGATATTTAAGCAACCAATTGGATCCCCTGAGAAATATGGGCTCTAAACCCTATGCTGGGATCCCCAGCCTAGAGAACCAGAACCTTAAAAGTACACAGATAACATCCAATGGCAAAAAGTGGCAGGGTTGCTTTCTGCCAGAGATGGATGGCTGGAGATGCATAGAGCCATTTAAAGGACCAGTGCATAAACTTTCATTTGCAGCCACTTATCCTGGGCTCTGGCAAAGGGGCAGTGGGGCAGAGTGGACTAGAACCATCTGAGGAGAAACCGGAGGTGGAGGCTTTGGGGAAAGAATTGAGAGATTAGCCACCATGATCCCGGTGCTGAGTCATCCTCCATATTGCATGAGCCATCTTGCTCAGGCAGACCACCGGCCTCCCAGTGGCAGCAGCCTGACTGGAAGCAGTAGCCCCATGTCCAGGAGGGACTCTGCCCTGCCCTGTGGTGCTTAAGCCTGACTGTTGAGTGCAGACTGAGTAGATTAACAACTGAAGGAATCAGCTACAGATAGTAGATCCCTGGAAGACTCGAACAGGCTGCCTAAGATCAGATGGGGTCATCATCTGACATCATCAGAGGTGGATCTAGAAAAAAATTATACTGTTTACATACTAGTATTTACATACTAGATGTGATTGAGATGCAATCCATCATGGTCTTCTCCATGATTTGCAATATTTTCTTTCCTGCATGGCTTTTTAACATTCATTTCTTGTCCTTCAAGTTTGTGCATATTAAGTCACTATATTTTATACTATAGTTTCCTTCAATTCACATATTTGCCCTTCCCTACTCTTACCCCATTTTACCTTCTTCTTTCCTTATATCATTTTCATTTTAAATTTTGTTTTCTCTCTTTCTACAACTTGTTTCCATTCCACCCTATTATGTTTCTCCCCCATCCAGCCCCTCAAAACCAATTTTTTTTGTCAATGGTCTTCCCGTATTCTTTTTCTTGCTCTTAAAATACCCCCACATTCTCTCTCCACCTTTACCAATCTTTGTTGGCTGTTGATAAGGTAGTTGTTTCATTTTTTTCAATTTTATCTTTAGAGCTTCACTAATTTTGTGCATCAAATCTCAAATTTTATCATTCCCTTCTCCTACTATTTTTTGTCTCAAATTTAAATTTTGTCATCTTAACCTGTTTTTTTAATCTTTCATCCTGACCTTTTATTTTCATTATTTTCTTTTTCTTTTCATTTCAAATTTTAATTTTCTCCAACTTAGCCTGGTTTTCATTCCTCATTCATGGAATTCTCTCTCTCTACCATTGCAAAATCACTTCCCTTTTCTCTAGATATCTCTTAAGATTTTCTTTCTTTTTTACCTCTTATTTCCATCCCACCTATATTAATTTTAGCTCATTTGTTGTTGTGGTAGAACTTTATCTCCAATTTGGTTCCTATTTTGTATTATTTATGTACATTTTCCCCTTTTTCTTTCTCTTATTTTATTTTACATTATTTCAATTTCTGTATAACCCTAATACTATATGTTTCCCTTCTCTTACTCCATCCCACCTTTTTTATCCCCTTTTTTATTAATGTGTAAATTTTACTTTCTCTCTTCTCATTGCTCCGATTCCCAAATTTTAATTGTGCTCCTCCTCTAGCCTTTCAAAATTATTTTTACTTCAGTAGGTCTTCACATATTCACTCTCCTTTCTTATAATAGTCTTAATCTCTTTACACCCTTATTAATATTGATTCACTTGCTGTTGATAATGGGAGTTATTTTTGTGACTGTGGGTTTGTTTCCTGGGCCTTGTGATTTTGTTCTGACAGCACCTGCAGAATAGCATACAACACATGGTGGGTAGAGAGACTTTCAGTCAACCAGCTGAATGACCCAACAACAATCAAAAACCAATGATATCCAGGGAGCCAACATAAACAACATAAAGGGTATCCCAAGAGCATCAAGTTCCAGATATCAAGGAGACTGCACCACTGAATCACACAGGTCTCCTACCATAGAAGATCACACCACAAAGACAGGGAGTCAAACAGATCAATTTAAGAAGCAGAAGCAAACAAGAAGAGCCTCCAAAAATAAAAGAGAGAAGACAAAGAAACAACCCCCAGTTGAAGGAAAGGAGGAATCCTCAGAAAGAATGCTAAATGAAATAGAGGCAAGTAAGCTATCTGACAGTGAGTTCAAAACAATGATTATAAGGAAGCACAATGAGCTCAGTCAGAATTACAGAAAACTACATGGAAACTACAAGGAATTTACTGCGAAATACATCAGCATGAAAAAGGACATAGAAACTATCAACAAGAGCCAGGAGAAAATGAGGGATATAATTTGTAAATTGAAGAACACAGTAGAAGAATCAAAAGCAGGCTAGAGGAAGCAGAGGATCAGATCATGAGCTGGAGGACGAGGTAGAAAAAAATTCTCAGAAAGAGTGAGAAAAGGAAAAAAAACTCAAAAAGAGGTAGAGGGGTTAAGAAATGAAATGTAATAATATCCATATAATAGGGATACCATAAACAGAAGAAGAGGAACAAGTAGTAGAAAACCTGTTTGAAAAAGTAATTATGGAAAACTTCCCTAATTGGATGAGAGAAAAAGTCACACAAATCCTGGAAGCACAGAAGGTCCCAATGAGGATGAATTCAAAGAGGCCCACTGCAAGACACATCACAATTAAAATGGCAAAATTCAAAGACATAGAATCATAAAGGCAACAAGGGAAAAACAGGAAATCACATATAAGGGAGGTCCAATAAGGCTAGCAGCTGACTTCTCAACAGAAAAACTACAAACCAAAAGGGAATGGCAAAAAATATTCCAAGTAATGAAAAGCAAAGGCCTGCAACCAAGACTACTCTGCCCAACAGGTATCTCATTTGAAATGGAAGGTGTAATAAGGAGTTTTCCAGACAAAAGAAGGCTCAAAGAATATACCGCCACCAAACCAGCATTGCAAGACATGCTAAATGGACTACTTTAAGAAGATGAAGAGTGAAAGAGAGAGGAACATGGGTACAAAGGGAGAAAATGGAAATATATAAGTACCTAATAATAACCTTAAATGTAAATGGATTAAATGCTCCAACCAAAAGATATAGAGTAGGTGAGTGGATAAAAAAACAAGACTCACATATATGATGCCTACTAGAGACCCACCACAGAACAAAAGACCTACACAGTCTGAAAGTGAAAGGTTGGAAAAAAATATTCCAAGCAAATGGACAGGAAAAAAAAGCCAGGGTAGCAATACTCATATCAGATAAAATAGACTTCAAAACAAAGCCCATAAAAAGAGACACAGAAGGATACTTCATAATACTCAATGGAAGAATGCGTCAAGAAGATATAAACATATGTGCACCAAACAGGAGCACCCAAATATGTAAGGAAAATCTTGGAGAACTTCAAGAAAGATATAGACAACAACACAATTATAGTAGGGGATTTTAAAACCACCATTTCAACAGTGAATAGATATTCCAAACAAAATATCAACAAAGGTATTATGGCATTGAACAATGCACTAGATCAAATGGACTTAACTGATTTATATATATATAATATTATGTTTATGTGTATTATTAAAATATAAAATATGTTATATTTATTTATATTTATATAATATAAATATATGTTAAAATATAGCAAATATAAAAATATATAATTTTATGAATACATAAATATTTTAATATGCACTATATATAAAATACATATAATTTTTCATCCCAAATAAGCAAAATACACATTCTTTTTAAATGCATGTGGACTTTTCAGAGATAGACAACATGATAGAACACAAAAAAGGCCTCAGCTAATTCAAGAAAATTGAAATCATATCAAGCATTTTCTCAGTCCACAAGGGACTAAAACTAGAAACCAACCTCAAGGAAAAAACCTCAAAAAATCAAAATACATAAACACTGAATAGTACGCTATTAAACAATGAATGGGTCAAGATTGAGATCATGGAAGAAATCAAAAAGTTTCTGGAAACAAATGAAATGAACACACAACAGTCCAAAACCTATGGCATTCAGCGAAGGCAGTCTTGAGAGGGAAGTTCATAGCAATACAGGCTTGCCTAAAAAAGATAGAAACATTTCAAATAAAGAACTACAAGAACTGGAGGAACAACAACAAAGACAGCCCAGCACAAGTGGAAGGAAGGAAGAAACCAAGATCAGAGCAGAATTAAATGACATAGAGACCAAAAGCACAACTCTAAGGATCAATAAATTGAGGAGCTGGTTCTTTGAAAAGATAACCAAAATCTACAAGCCTTTATACAGACTCTTCAAGAAAACAGAGGACACAAATAAACACAATCAGAAATAAAAGAGGAGAAATTACAACTGATACCACAGAAATACAAAGGATTGTAAGAAATTACTATGAACAATTATTTGTCAAGAAATTTGAAAACCTAGGTGAAATGGACAAATTTCTAGAAACATGTAATCTTCTAAAAATGAAACAAGAAGAGGCAGAAAGTCTAAATAGACCAATAACAGCTAGTGCAATTGAAGGAGTAATCAAAAAGCTCCCACACAATAAAATTCTGGCCTGAATGGTTTCTCAGAAAAATTTTATAAAATATTTGAGGAAGAGCTAACCCTTATCCTTCTCAAACTATTCCAAAATATTTAAGAAGAGGGGAGAAGCCCAGACTCTTTTTATAAGGACAGCATCATCCTAATCCCCAAACCAGATAAAAACACACACAACAAAGAAAGAAAACTACAGACCAATATCGCTGATGAGCATAAGATGCTAAAATCCTCAACAAAACATTGGCAAACCATATCTAGCAATACATTAAAAAGATTATACCCCATGATCATGTGGGATGCATCTCAGGGATACAAGGATGGTACAATATTCACAAATCAATGTATCACATAAACAAAAGAAAAGGCAAAAATCACATGATCACATCAATAAGTACAGAAGAAAAGCATTTGAAAAGGTACAGCACCCATTTATGATAAAAACACTCAGCAAAGTGGGAGTAGAGGGAGCATTATCAACATAACAAAGGCCATATATGAGAAACCTATAGCCAACATATTATTAAATGGTCAGAAACTAAAAGCTTTCCAACTAAGATCAGGAACAAGACAAGGGTGTCCACATTTACCACTTCTGTTCGACATAGTATTGGAAGTTCTATCCATAGCTATCAGATAAGAAACAGCACTAAAGGCACCCAAAGTGGAAAGGAGGAAGTAAAACTGCCATTGCTTGCGGATGACATGATAGTGCACATAGAAAACCCTATCAGCTCTACCATAAAACCTCTTGACCTGATAAGTGAATTTGGCAAAACAGCAGATACAAAGTTGACATTCAGAAATTGAAGCCATTTCTGTACACAAACAATGAAATATCACCACCAGAAATTAGGTAAAATATCTCAATTGCTATAGCAACAAGAAAAATAAAGTACCCAGGATAAACCTAACCAAGGGTGGAAAAGATATGTACTCAGGAAACTATAACACTAAAGAAAGAAATTAAGGAAGACATGGAAAAAGGAAGCATATGCCATGTTCATGGATTGGAAGAATTAACATCATAAAAATTTCCACACTACCCAAAGCAATGTATAGATTCGACACAATCTCTATGAAAGTACCAATAACATATTCCACAAATATAGAACAAGTATTTCAAAAATTTATTTGGAATGATAAATGACTTCAAATAATTTCAGCAATTTTGAGAAGGAAGAAAAAAGTAGGAGGAATCTCAATACCTGATATCAAACTGTATTACAAGGTCACTGTAATCAAAACAATCTGGTACTGGCATAAGAACAGACACATAGACCAGTGGAACAGAATAGAGAGCCCAGAAATAAACCCATGCCAACATGGTCAGTTAATATTTGACAAAGGGGTCAGGAGCATAAAATGAAATAAAAATTGCCTCTTCAACAAATGGTGTTAGGAGATCTGGAGTGGTTCATGCAAAAACATGAAACACATCCACCAATTTACACCATACACAAAAATAAAGTCAAGATGGATTAGAAAAACTTAAATATAAGTCATAATATCATAGAAGTCCTGAAGAAAAACATAGGCAGGAATATTTCAGATATCCCACTCAGTAATATTTTCACTGATATGTCTCTTACAGCAAGGGATACAAAAGAAAAAAATAAACAAATGGGACTACATCAAATTAAAATCTTCCGCTTGGCTAAGGAAAACATCAGCAAAATGAAAAGTGAATCAACTGAATGGGAAAATACATTTGCCACTGATACCTCAGACAAGGGGACAAGGGTTTGATCTCCAAAACATATAAAGAACTCACACAACTCCACACCAGGAAGATACACAATCCAATTAAAAAATGGGCAAAGGATCTGAATAAACACTTTTCCTAGGAGGACATACGGAGGGCCCATAGACACATGAAAGGATGCTCAACATCACTAGCTGTCAGAGAGATGCAAATTCAAACCACAATGAGACACCACTTCTCACTGGTCAGAATGATCATCATAAACAAATCAACAAACAGTAAGTGTTGGTGAGGTTGTGGAGAAAAGGGAACCCTGTGCACTGTTGATGGGAAAGCAGACTGGTGCAGTTAATATGGAAAATAGTATGGGATTTCCATCAACAACTAAAAATGGAACTGCCTTTTGACCCAGCAAAGACACTGCTTGGATTATATTCAAGTTGTCCTGAATCATCAGTTCAAAAGAATCTGTGCACCCCAATGTTCATAGCAGCACAATTACAATAGCCAAGTGCTGGAAACAGCCTAGGTGCCCATCAGTAAATGAGTGAACCAAAACACTGTGGTACATTTGTGCAATGGAATACTACATAGCAGAAAGAAGGAAGGAACTCCTACCTTTTACGACAGTATGGATGGGACTGGACAGTATTAAGCTAAGTGAAATAAGCCAGGTGGTGAAAGACAAACACCATATGATCTCACCTATAAGTAGAACCTAATCAACAAGACAAGTGAGCAAAACAGAAACAGATGCATGGGAATCAAGAACTGATAGTGTCCAGAGCAGTGCAGGGAGAGGGATAATGGGGGAAAGAAGGGGAAGGGTCAAGTCAGGAACATTTTAAAGGACCCATAGACAAAGACAATGGGGTGGGGAGGATTGAATGTAGAAGGTGGGGGGTGGGTAGAGCAGAGGAGTGTAATGGGTGAAAATTAGGACGACTATAATTGAACAACAATGAAAACTTTTTGAAAAGAAAATTTACTACTTTGTGATAGAAAAGATAGGAAACAATATAATGTAGATGTCATTTTTTCTAGGAAGATTCATAAGTTTAATGTAATGGACATAAATATGATAATTTTACATTCGAGGCCTCTTTGGGGGAGAATAGACATGCTGATTCTAAACTTCAATATGGAGAAAAAGCTTTTACTTTGCCCTTTAAGTATGATGTTTAGTGTAGGTTTCTTGTATGTGGCCTTTATTATATTGAGGTATGATTCCTCTACTGCCACTTTGCTGAGTGTTTTTAAATCATAAATGTGTGTTGTACTTCAGTTGGATTCACATAGCTCACATGTCTTAGTACCCAAGCTTTCTAATGAAAAGATGCAAGAAAAAAAGCAGTAAAAAAGTGTTGATATCTGGGATATCCCAAATCCATGAGATATAAATTCCCATTTCTCTCATTGAGATGAATTTTGGATTTGAATTGAATAGCCCTCTGTCTGCAGGATGAATCAGTTGCTAAGTTAAATCTCTGTCTAGGACTACATAAAATAACTTCCATTCATTACCATTGCTGTGGTTCAAAGAGTCATTAACTGTGGGTTTCTTTAAATAAAAGATCTTGTGTATTCTACTGAAAGTGTGCTTTAAATAAAAAGTTAATATAAGGCATTCTGTAGAATACCCTCATTTATACTTCTGCCTTAAGTTCTATCAGTGTGTTTCCAAGGGGATCTAGTTGAAGTTAACACTAGGAGTGAGGAGCAGAGTTACAGATATACTGTTAATCCTTTACTTCCACAGCCCAAAACTCTTTCTTGTAACAGTATTAGGCGTTGACTTGTTTATCATTTCAGCAATAAAATAGATAATCAGAAAAAATTTCCTTGACTTCCGACCACCAAGTCTACTAAACTATCTGAAGTTGCACTTTCATTTCTTATGTTGCTCTTATTTGGTAGTGATATGAGATTACACTCATAAAATAAATAAAAATTTTAAACTCATTAAGTGAATTTGGAGGTATTTCCTCTATTTGTAGTCTGAATAAATTTTATGAGATTGGAATTATCAGTTTCTTGAAATTTTTTGGAACTTATAAAATTGACTGGGTACATGTTTTTATGAGGATTTTAAATTGCAAATACAAATGCTTTAATATATAGGATTATTTAAATTTTTTATTTCTTTTGAGTCATTTTCATTTCAATTTTCTAATTCTTTGGGGGAACTTACATATTTCTTAGAATTCATCTATTATATCAAAAGTTTACTTATTGAAATAAATTGTGAATTGTGTTCACTTATTATTTTTTATTCTTTTTTGTATCTTTGCATATGTTTCATTTTTATTTCCAGTACTTATTTGTGCTTTATTTCTTTTTCTTTCTACACCAGTCTAGCCAGAAGAATGTCTTCTTTATTAGTCTTCAAAACTAGTTTTTATTCCACCCAATTTTGAGTGAGTGATTATATTTGAATTATGTTCATCATAAAATTTTATGACACCATAAAAATCTGATCATATTTATCATGCTATTCAGGATTCATGTACCTCTTTTGTCTAGGTATGGTACTATGCAATTTTTCTCCAAGAAGTATGGAAAAGCTACTCAAATGTTTAGGAACAGCTTAACCTTACTCTTATATTTAAATAGGGAATTCTTGAATTTCAGCACTGTGCAGCTGAAAATATCATCACAGATATAATAAATTTTAAAAACAAAATATCATAAAGGAATATCAATATAAGTAATCAAAAATCATTAATAATTGCTTTGTTGAAGTCTGTACCAAGAGTGAATCTATTTAGCACATTCAAAACTATGTCTCAGTAAGTAAACAAAATTCTCAATTGTTTAGATTACAAAAAAATTCATAAAATAAATAATCCTTTATTGTAAGTGCTTCTTTCTTATGCAAACTCCGGTATGCAGCAGACGAAGTAAGTGTCAGTGCATGCAGGTGATGTTGGCGCTACCACTTACCACCTATGTTACAATGGGAGAGTTACCTGAACTCTCAATTTCCTCAATATGAATTATATAAATTTAACTAACAATGCACCTCAGCTTTGTAAGAATTAATCTAGACATTATGTATGAAGAGCTTAAAACAATGCCTGGCACTTAACAAAACCTATACACATGTGACTTGTATTTATTTTCAGACATATCATTCCAACTTGTTCATTAAGAATGGCATTTCATTCATCCACACTTTTATTTAGAAAACATAATTGTGATAAGACATAATAGACATTCCATTGTATTAATAATAACAATAATATAAAACTCAAGCAACATGTAGCAAATATGTTTAAGTACAGTTTCTCTTGTACTTGAATCATTCTCAAAAGGTAAGATGCAAAAGAAACACCTGAGGCTATTACTAAAATGTAGATTCTGATCCATTTAAGTGTCTCACAAGCTACCATGCAACACTGACACCCCTAGCCTTTGGATGACAATTTTGAGTGACAATGCTTTGAAAAACTACCTGCAACTTGAAATTAAAATGTTACTGTGGGGTATAATGCTTTGAATTGAAGACATAAATGTCTAAAAACAGGAAAATAAATGTGTACAAACTTTGGCTTAAATGGTTTATTAAGCTGTAAGTGTTTGCAAAAATCTTCTAAATAAAAGGCTTTATTTACAAATCAGTTTAGATACTATGTTTCCAATCTTATTGAGATTCTCAATTCATACTTTATATGAGCATGTAGTCACCAAGTTTCTTAACCTGTGAAGACACATGATGGGGATGAAGATAACATATGAGAATATAAGAAACAAACACTCTCCTAAAAATTTGAGATGCATGACCCCAGACAGCTGCTTTCAATCGTTGATATTCATGCTTGGTCCCACAGTGGAACCTCTGGTTTCTAAATCTATAAAAATGCTTTAAATATTATTTTTGAAAATTATATTTGCCTTTTCTTTCCTGGATCCTAATGACTCTGTAGTGGAACACATATTTTCTTTCTTTTGTTTAAGAAAGAGTCTGTTATGTCAATGTTAAAATATAGACACACCCATTCCTCTACCCAAGAGAATCTCAATCACTACCAGTGCTTCAGACCAATAGTTTGAAACAGGAGTGTCCAACTTTTTGGCATCTCTGGGCCACACTGGAGGAAGAGTTGTCTTGGGCCACACATTAAATGCACAAAAACTAATGAAAACTGAAAACCAAAGAAAAGGTTTTAAGTAGATTTATGATTTTGTGTTGGGCCACATTCATAGCCATCCTGGGCCACATGTGGTCCAAAGGCCACAGGTTAGACACCCTGGAAGTGGATGGGGATGGGAGGATGGCAGAGCAGAATATAGCAGAATGTCACTGCCAGAGGTCAGCATCAGAATCATGGTGTTTGGGGTCAAGTATAAGTGTGAAATGAAGTTTTCCATTCAATCATCAGAAATAAGGTATAGAAGGACATATGCTGATTTCAATTTATCCCACATTATAAATGGATTGTACTTTTTATTTTATACCCCCTTTATAAAATTAAAGGGAATATAGACAGTTTCTATAAATATACATACATTGTAACAAATTTTTACAAAAGGTTATGAGGAATTCAGAAAAGAAGCAATAGAGTGACGAGAACAGCAAAGTAACACTAAAGATAATAACCAAATCCATGCCTTAAGATCTCTTATACTTATCAAAAGTATGCAAAAATTATTCCAGACATTTTGGGCCACTGTTTGAAAGGGGAAATAATAGTTACTATAGGGAACCTATCCACATGGCAGCGGTGAATGTAGCCCAGTCCCTGATTTGGAAAACCAGCAGGGAGCAAGTCAGCACACAGGAACCCAGGCCCACAGACAGGTTTTCCGGTGGGGAATCAGGCCTGCATTTTACCTATGTTACAGAGCAGCACATAAGCCACTCACACACAGGGCTAAGGGGCCCAGGGGGTCACGATATACTATTACCGAAAGGACCCCCTACTGGGCTCAGTTGTCTGTCACCAGATAGGAAAGACATCTCTCAATGCCAGAGACTTGTGAAAAGGAAAGGAAATGTTTATTTAATACCATACAGACTTAAAAGTAGTGACCTAATGTCATTAAAATATCAAAGTCCTTTAAGATACCCACAGATGCCCACAGTGCTTCCTTCTGCCTCTGCCCTAATTCAGGGTACCGTAACTCAGGAAAAGAAACACACATCCAGGATCCAGGCTCCTGACACCATCAGCTGTGTCGCTGTCCAGGCAGGATCACTAATTAATCCAAAGCCATGTGGCACCTTCTCATGGCCTACTGGCAAGAGTTCTTTCACCCTTCTTCCACGTAAAATCTCTCCTGCTTCCCAGGCAATATGGTCAAAGGGAGCACCCTGAAGCCATGTGGTCCTCTTCTACCAAAGCTGCGGGGGTCTGCACTCTGGTCAAAACCACGTGGATCTCCCTGCAAAGCTGTGGAGAGGGTAGGGTCACCATTCTGGCTAAGCCAAGTGGCAGTTCTCTGCTAAAACTGCATGGTGATGCTCTCTACCCTCCCCCCAGCTGCGGGGGTCCACACTCTGGCAAAACCTCGTGGCATTCTCTGGCAAAGCTGTGAGGGGGTCTCCACTCTGACAAAGCTGCGCGGCTCCCCCCTTCAATGACTTCCATGTCTAGGTTTAAATCCCCGCACCAATCTTCCTCTGCAGCCCCATTTCCGACTCCTCCTACAATCAGCTACACTTGCCAGCACTCCCTATCCTTCCAGCTTTACTGGGCTGCCATAGTGAGTCTGGGCAGGTGTGGCCCCACGGCGTGGAGCCAATCATCTCCAAGCTCTTACGCAGGTGCCTAAACAGGGGGAGTTGCCTCCCAGTTCCATCTTGGGTGGAATTCACTCCCTTCTCCCTGGCTCAGACCATGGCCACAGCTATTCAACATATCTATGCAACCAGTTAAAAGTTATAGATATGTTAAATGACCATGCGAGAGGTTAGCTGTGAAGTTGTTGGTATGCAAAACAGCTCTCAATGGCCCTGCTCCATGTGTCCCTTCCCCCAACTCACACCTGAGGGGAAGGGGTGAGGAAATATGTCTTTCTAATATTTCCTGGACACCCTGAGTTCTAGGCCCCATTCCAAATCCCTATTTTTGGGCCCCCCTCTTGGATGTACCCTGTTACACCTAGGCTACTTTGAAGCTTGCTTTTTGCTAAAACTCCCTCACCCTGAATTGAGGCAGCAAATGTTTACTGCATATCTTTAAAGCAACTTCCTAAAATCTATGCTAACCCTCCCAAGGATGGAGTGTAACCAGTTCAACCATTTTTTCCTTTGCATTTGCAAATACCCATTTTCTTTGTAGTAACAAGCAACTTCCTCTCCTTTGTTATCTCTAAAAGATAACCACCTAAAGTGAAGCTGTATAGTAAATGAGGACCATCCTTGATCTAATGTGCTCAGAAAAGCAATGAAAGCTTGTGCAGGCATGGGTTGAGGTGCTCTCTCACTCAGAGAGTGGCCATGTCATCCCTTTTTCTCCACAGGACCTCTGTAGTTGGTGTGATTTTGTTTGTCACAGGCACAACACACAGACCCCACTGGCCGGAGTCTGCATCAAGTTATATGACTTGAAATGCCTGGAAAATAATACTAAACAGCTATTCAGTGACCACCTCTGCTAACCAGGGCAAAGAGCAGTTCCTTCTTTGTGTAGAAGAGACAGAAAGATAGACAACAATCTCCAGGCAGTTACCACCTCAGTAAAGACAGCAACAAGTTACATGAAGTCTTCCTTGATAGACTATCTCAAAGTAAATAAGTACTATCATGACAAAGCAGAATTCAGAAACAACAATTTTATAGTGCTGTCCAATATGCACATTTCTATTAGTCAACATATTCCAAAACTAAATTTTATAGTATCAAAAAAGTCATTGATTCCCATTTTTCCAGGCAATCAACTATTAATATTTCTCACAATACAGCTCTTGTTAGATAGAGAAAGACAATGGTTGAAGTTAATATTCTGAAAACAGCTTGAGTAGAGTATATTGTATAGAACCACAGTGTTCAAAAGCAAAGTCACAGCATTTGCTGATTTGAGGGGACAAAGTAGGACTAAGGTCTTCCTGTGAAAGCTGAGCAGCATAATGGAAACAGCACCTGAACACAGTGCTACTACCTTCATTTCACAGATAATGAGGACAAAGGAACTACATATGAAGAGTGACAATTTCCTTAAGCAATTTGAGTTCACTATGACAGACATTGAAGGGGTCATCTAGTCCCTAAAGTTCTGGGTTAAAAGCAGTGCTTTTAAGGTTTTATAGCAATTAAACCCCTTGTTCAAGTAAAATCTAATATGAATACCTAATATCCATCAAACTAGTAAAGATGGCTGTCCCAATGAGGCAGTGGTGGATGCCCACCACCACAGTTCTGTGGACTGCTCCTAATGGCTCCCAAGGCAACTCCATAGCAGGTCCAGAATAAATAACCCCACAGTCACTTGAACAAGAAAGCTATTTCTTTTGAGGTTAACAAAAACAAACAGAAATCTTTAAGATTAAGAATAGTCAAATATCCACCTGTGATTTAAAATATCAATTAAGCTCTCATAGAATATTTAATACAAAGCAATAAAATTTCTTGATGCACTCACCAAGATAAACTAGTTGCAAAGTGTATGTCTGGGCAACTAAATAAGCCTGTTAATCAAAAGCAATAAAATGCTGGTGGATGCCTAACAAATATGATGTAAATTGATATTATCAATGGACTCTTAATGTCTAATTAATGACATAGAACTCACATCTTTTCATCTTCATCTTGAAGAATGATTTTCTTGTCTTTCATGAAAAATGAAGTCATTCAAAAAAGCTTTTTCATTTTTTTTACTTTTTTGAAATCCTTATTGTATTTTTTCCATTACAATGGAGTCCTCTTCTAACCTCCTACCCCCTATAATCATTCCACTGTTATCCATGTCCATGAATCCTTTTTCCTTCTTGCCCAATCCCTCCACATGCTAGTCTTTCCCCTCAGCTGTCATCCTGCTCTCTAAGTCTGTCTCTAATGATTTTGAAATGTTAAGTATTTAAAAGTTTAAATGTTAAAAAATTTTATTTAAGACAAACAAAAATTTAAAAGTATTTCAGAATAGATTTATTACTCTTGGGCCCCACTGGAAGAGGTTTCCTTGTCCTTCAAAAGATGGTACCTATCAAACTTGGCTTTTGAGATAATATAAAGGACAGATTCTAAATTAGGGCCAGAAATTGGGGAAGTTGAATTGAATTTATACACCTAATGCCAGTATAGACACATACACATGCTCACAAGTGTAAAAATTGAGGTAAGTTAATAAAGATACTATCTTATGTCAATTTTAATGTATATAGCACCATAAAATTAAAAAAGATGTAACAGTGTCAGGGTTGAAATAACCATGCTGGAATCCCAGAAGTTTCTTAATTTTTTATTTTTATAACTTTTATTGTATTTTTCCATTACTATTTAACCCCCTTATGCACCCTCACCCCTGCAATCACACACTGCTGTCCATGTCATGAGTCCTTTTTTCTTTTTGTTTGATCCCTACATCTTCTAACCTCCTCCCAATAGCTCTCATCTTGCTCTCCATCTATGAGTCTGCCTCTGTTTTGCTTGTTAGTTCAGTTTGTTCAGTAGATTCCACACATAAGTGAAATCATATGGTATCTGTCTATCTCTGACTAACTTATTTATCTTAGCATAATGTTGCAAAGGGTAAAATTTTCTTCTTTCTTTTGGCTGAGTAGTACTCTGTTGTAAAAGTGTGGCATTGTTGTGTTATCCACTCATCTACTGATGGACACTTGGGCTACTTCCATATCTTGATGATAGTAAATAAAACTGCAGTGAACATAGGGGTGCTTATGTTCTTTCAAATTACATGTTTTGGGTTTATTGGCTATATTCCCAGGAGTGGGATTGTTGGACCAAAGGCATATCCATTTTTAATTTTTTGAGGTATCTCCACACTGCTTTCCACAGTGGTTGCACCAATCTGCATTCACACCAACAGGACAAAAGGGTTCCATTTTCACTACATCTTCACCAGCACTTGTTCTTTGTTGATTTATTGATGATAGACATTCTCACAGGTGTAAAGTGATATCTCATTGTGGTTTCAATTAGCATTTCTCTGATGACTAGTGATGTTGAGTATCTTTTCATTTGTCTGTTGGCCATCTGTATGTCCTCTTTGGAGAAGTGTCTCTTAAGGTCCTTTGCCCATTCTCAATTGAATTGTTTGTTTTTTTGGTATTGAGTTTTGTAAGTTCTTTATAAAGAACTTTGTTCTTTATGAAGGTTTTTGTAAGTTCTTTACAGATGTGTTGGCAAATGTGTTCTCTAATTCATGGATTGTCTTTTTTTTCTTTTGTTGATCATTAACTTTGCTGTGCAAAAACATTTTAGTTGATGTAGTCCCATTTGTTTATTTTGCCTTTAGTTTCCCTTGTCTGAGGAGATATATCAGATAAAAATATCGCTATAAGCAATGTCTGAGATTTTACTGCCTATGTTATCTTCTAGGATTCTTATGGTTTGGGGTCTAATATTTAACCGTTTAATCTATTTTGAATTTGTTCCTCTGTGTGGTGTAAGAAGGTGGTCTAGTTTCATTTTTCTGCACAAATCTGTCAGTTTTCTGATCACCATTTATTGAATAAGCTATCTTTAGCCCATTGTGTGTGTTTGGTGCCACTGTCAAATATTAGTTGACTATGAAGGTGTGGGTTTATTCTAAGCTCTCTATTGGGGAAGTTCTCCTTCACTGTTTTTCCAAATAAGTTTTCAATATCTTGCTCTTCCTCTTCTTCTGGCATCCCTATGATTCAGATGTTGGAATGTTTAAAGTTGTCCTGGAAGTTTCTGAGCCTCTCCTCATTTTTTTTTTTTTTTTTGAATTCATGTTTCTTGATTCTGTTCTGGTTGAATGTTTATTTCTTCCTTCTGGTCCAAATAGGTGTATTGTGTCCCAGGTTTCTTCGCTTTACTGTTGGTTCCCCATATGTTTTTCTTTATTTCACTTTGCATAGCCTTCACATTTTCTTCTGTTTTGTGACCATATTCAACCATTTCTGTGAGCAACCTGATTACCACTATTTTCAACTGTGCATCTAATATGTTGGCTATATATTCCTTGCTTAGTTCTTTTGGGAGAGTTTTGATCTGTTCTTTCATTTGGGCCACATTTCTTTGTCTTAACACACTTGTTACATTGTAAGGAGTGGGGCCTTGGGTATTCACCAAGGCAGACAACTCATGTCATTGAATTGTGTCACTGTATGCATGGGAGGGGTCAGAGAGGGAACAATGCTACCTGCTTGGCTCTTGCCCCACTTTCACTTTCTTCCCCCACTACCCAAAAGCGAATTGTGCCCTTCTGGTGCTAATTCCCCAGTAGGTAGGTTTGTGTACATTCTAGGACCCTGCGGGTCTCTCCAGTGAGCTCTCCTGTGTGGCTGGTAGTTTCTACTACCTGTGCAACACCCATAGGTTTGTTCAGTCAGAGGTTTTGAGGCTTTCTTTCCCCACAGTGGATCTACAGGTTGCATGGTCTGTCTCACTTCCCAGATGTTCCTCCTGGTTTATCCGCATGGAAATGTGGGATTGCCAGCCACTGCCTTGCCCACCTGGTCCTCCAGCCACTGCCTTGATGCCAGTCCTCTCTGCCCCAGCTGCCTGTCTCTGCCTGTCCTATCAATCTGAGTGAATGTTTGTTCTTTAACTCCTTGGTTGCTGGACTTCTACACAATTCAATTTTCTGTCAGTTCTTATTTTTTTGTTTTTAAATTTGTTGTTGTCCTTCTTTTGGTTGTGCAGGGAGGCAAAGTGTATCCACCTATGCCTCTATGTTGGCCAGAAGTCCTCGAATGGGCATTTTAATAATGTTAGTTCTTTGTATCTGTGAATATGGTATGTGCTTCTACTTATTTATATATTCTTCAATTTCTTTTTTCAGTGTATTTTAATATTCTGAACAGAGGTCTTTTACATCCTTAGTTACAATTATTCAAAGTATTTTAATCTTTTTGAAACAATTGTAAATGGGATTATTTTCTTAATTTCCATTTCTGTTAGGTTTGTTATTGGCATATAAAAATGCAACTGATTTCAGGATATTATTTTGTAACCTCTTACTTTGCTGAATTCATTGATCAGTTCTGGTAGTTTTTCTGTGGACTCCTTTGGATTCTCTATGTATGATATCATACCATTTGCAAGTGAAGACAGTTTTACTTCTTCCTTTCCAGTTTTGATACCTTTTATTTCTTCTTCTTGTCTGATTGCTGTAGCTAAGACTCCCAGCATATGTTAAATAAGAGAGGTGAAAGCAGATATCCCTGTCCAGAAGTTTCTTATTAACCTAAGAAGAACATTTTTAAATGTACTTAAGAAAGGAGTTGGCATCATTTGAAAAGATGCAACTCATGTATCACCTCAAGAAAATAAATTCTTTTCTATTTTTAATTATATTTAATTGTTATGCTATTACAATTGTCCCAATTTTTCCCCTTTTGCCCCCATCCACCCAGCACCCCCACTCCATCAGGCAATTCTTACACCATTGTTCATGAGATGACCTTTTTAAAAATAGAATAAACTATGTATTTAATTCACTAGGTATAAGCATGTCTATATAATCATAAAATTAGCAAAGTAAAATGAAGTGACTAAGAACAAAATCTATATTTTCAATTTGACCTTAAATTGTTTCAGAGGCAGTAAATTTTTCTATTTTTTTAAATTTCTAAACTTAATTCAACTGTTTTATGGAAAAAAGTGTTATTTCAGTAGCTTAAGAAGGTGTGCATAGCTAAAGTGAGATTATTTCTGGGAAGACACTTTAGTGAGTAGACTACACATTTGATCTTGTATGTGAGAGGGAGCAGATGCAGGAAGCAAAGACTGAGGAATATGGAATACACACACACACACACACACACAGAGCAAATGATTTTTTTAAAAAGAAAATGCATAACTAAATAAAGAACTATTACTTGGGTCACAAGTTTACTTTATTAGTTATAAAATCCAATCCCAGTCAAAACAGTCAGCACTGTTTTTATAAAATGTGAAATATTAATTCTGAAGTGTGCATTTGTGTATGTATGTGTGTGTAGAACATAAGCCAAAACTGCCAAAATGTATTTTGCAATACAATAAAGTAGAATGAGGGTAATGCTAGCTATTAAACACATTAAGTAATTACAGCGGTAATAAGAGTTTATGATCAGGTAAACAGTCATAGGTAAACAGTCAATAGAGCTGCCTGAAATTCAGCAATACATTCATATATATGGATATACAATATACAATAATTACAGCATTCCATGAACTCATTATGAAATATTAAAAATGAAAGTGTTTTTAAAATGGAATGTCCATTTGGAAAAATAATAAATTTGATTCCTACCTCACACCATAGGAAAACAGAAGCTTTACATGAGAAAAACAAAATTGTAAAAACACTAGCAAAAATGTTAGAAAATATTTAGATAATTATAAAGTATAGAAGCCTTTTCAAAGTAAGCTATAAAACCTGAACACCTTAAGAAGATAAAATTTAAATATATTTAAATTTAAAGGTTTTAGACAATAAAAATATTTAAAATGAAGACAAGATAGTGGGAACTTAGCATTAACAAAGAAAGGTTAATCTTTATTAAAAATTTCAAAAAATAAGTCAGAGAAAAGCAAACATGTAAAAATGAGCTAAAGCCAAAAAATATATAATTTTTGTCATATCATTTGAGCACAAATTTATAAAATTTTATAATAAATGCTTTATTTTTATTGCAGAATAAAATTCCATTATAGGGATATACTCCATTTTATATGCACATTTATTGGTTGATGGTTATTTGTATTGTTTTTACTCTTTGGTTATTATGAATAATGCTTCCATGAACATTCACATACAAGTTTCTGAGTGAAAATGTGTTCTCAATTCTCTTACATATGCATATAGGCATGGAATTGCTGTGTCATATGGTAACATTATTTAACTTTGAAGGAAATGACAAACCGTCATCAAACTGATTGCACCATTTTATACTTTCACCAGGTTCCAAACTCTTTACACCCTCACAAACACTTGTTATTCTTAGGGTTTTTGTTTTTGTTTTAATTATAACTATCCTAGTGGATGTGAAGTGGTTTTGACTTGCATTTCCCTAGTAATTGATGATGTTGAGCACATTTTCATGTGCTTATTGGCTATTTATATATCTTTGGACAAATGCTATTTAAGTACTTTGCACATTTTAAATTTTTAATTGTAATAAAATACGTACAACATAAAATTTATCTTCTTAACTATATTTAAATGTACAGTTTTGTAGTATTAAGTAT
Source organism: Anoura caudifer (assembly GCA_004027475.1). Taxonomy (NCBI): domain Eukaryota; kingdom Metazoa; phylum Chordata; class Mammalia; order Chiroptera; family Phyllostomidae; genus Anoura; species Anoura caudifer. The sequence goes on along the minus strand of PVKU01003898.1, from coordinate 54,959 downwards.
ATCTAGATTGTTAGGCTATCATTACCATTATCCATTCCCAGAAGTTTGTTTTACAAAACTGTAACTATTATACAGTGATTCCCTTTCCTTTCTTCTCTCCAGCCTCTCGTAAGTACATTACAGTTTGTTTATCCATTCATCTGTTGATAAACACTTGACCAACTTCCCATTTTGAATATTGTGAATAATGCTGCTACAAACATGGGTGTGTATATGCCTGGAAGTGAAGTTGCTAAGTCATATAGTAGTTCTATATTTAATATTCTTGAGGAACCACCATACTGTTTTCCATAGCAACTGTACATTTTACATTCCTACTAACAGTGCACAAGTGTTCCAATTTCTTCATATCCTCACTAAATCTTATTAATTTCTGTGTTTGTATGTTTATTTCTTTTATGGTAGTGATTTTTATAGGTATATAGGGGTATTTCCTTGTGGCTTTGTTTTTCATTTCTCTAATAATATTGTTGAACATCTTCTTGTGTGTTTATTGACCATTTGTGTATCTTCTTGAGAGATGCCTATTCAAGTATTTTGTTTATTTTTCAATTGAGTTGCTTTTGTCTTTGTTTTTGACTTGAAAGTGTTTGTTATACATTCTCAATATTAACCTTTTAACAAATATGTGATCTGCATGTGTTTTCTCCTATTCTGTGGGTTGCCTTTTCACTCTCTTGATTGTATCCTTTGCTACACAGAAGTTTTTAATTGTGATATAAACAAATTTGTCTGTTTTGTTGCTCTTGTTGTTGTTGTTTGTGCCCTTTGCAAGTTTAAAATTAGGTCATTTGTCCTTTTGTTGTTACATTTTAAGAGTACTTTAAATAGGCACCTGGCTAGCTCAGTCGGTACAGCATGAGACTCTTAAGAGCAGTTTACAGATTCTGAATATTAAACCCCTTTCAGATATATAATTTGCAAATACTTTCTTGCACTCTTTATGTTATCTTATGTTCTTAATAATATCATTCGATGCATAAAAGTTTTAAATTTTGGTTTAGTACGTTTATCTATTTTTTAATAAATTTTTTTGTGCTTTGGTGTCATATCTAAGAAACGATTGCCTGACCAAAGTCATAAGGATCCATACCTGTTTCCTTCCAAGAATTTTATAGTTTTAATTCTTCTATTTAGCTCTTGATTTATTAGAGAGTAATTTTTATATGATGTGAAATAGAGATCTAACTTCATTTTTGTGCATGTGGACATTCAGTTGCCTCAGAAACATTTGTTGAAAAAAGTATCTTTTTTCAAAATATGACTTTGGTTTTCTTCTCAGAGATTAATTAACTATAAATGTGAGGGTCTGCCTGCAAAATATATTGCTTTCCATATCTCACTTTACACATCAAGATATTGAACTCATGCCACAGCTTAGACATACTATGCAGTTCCATTCCTCACGCCTGTGGGAGTGCTGCTCCCTTGTCTAGAATGCACACTCTCTGCTCCATCTCAGGAGAGAGTCAATCACTTTTGTCCATTTCTTTAATACATATTGAATAAAATTTGAACTCTGTTAAATGAGAAAATATATTGGTGAAAACACATACCACTTATAAGTGTGCATACCTTCACTTTTATCATTTAATTCAATGTATGAGAAAAGTTAATAAAATTAGAGAAGGCAGACAATTAAAAATAATTTTTCAAAGTTTTCTCAAAAGCAACAATAGGGAGGACAGCCATTTACATTCAGTTCGGAAGTGATCAGAAAGATCAAGATGAAATGAAGAAGATTTGCTGAGATTAGAAGTGTTTTAAAACTAAGGATTGTGGTCAGTAAAGTAGTGGAGTACTTCCAGGCTGGATTGTCAAGGGATGAGGAAGAATTCTACCTAAAAGCTGAAGATACAGAAACATTTCTGACTATACCTAAAGATTCTTTGCTTTATTTTGTTTCTCTCCCATCAATTTGTTCTATTTGATGCATTCTAACAAGTAAAATAGATAGATTCTCTCTCATCCCTACTCCATTTGCATTTTCCATCCTATTCCCACTCCTATGACAATTAATTTCCCCTGCATTGTTTTGCTTCAAAACCTACTTTGGGCATTGATTGAAAAAACTGTGATGTAATACTGACTGGTAAGGATTAGTGCAATAGCTCCCTAAGGGATTTGCATTTTAACAGAGGACAAGGGCCTTCTAATAAAAGAATATATCTACAACTGTGGAATTCCCAAAATCATCAAGCAGGAAGAGCAGGTTGCTGTTTCTCATGTTCCTAAGTGTCATTATCTACAGTAAATCTCCCTTCCTAAAATAAATTCAGAAACTACTTACCTCCTTGTCCTTTTCTGACATCTGAGGATTGTCATAGTCTAAAATCAGTATATACCCTCTAATTCCAAAGTTCCAAACACCAAATATCTGAAAGCAAATCTAGCAGCCTCCAGATTTTATATATATATATATATATATACACACACACATATATATATGTGTGTGTGTATGTGTATGTATAAATTATAAAACCAAAATAAAATAAAACATTTTTCCTTGGTGGTACCCTTTGTGTTAATCACATATCATCTAAATTTATCCACAATCCCAGGCACAGTGAAGTAATTTAAATTCAGAGTGATTCAGAGTTAAAGAATAAACACAAGCATGTCTTTGGCACAAGAAAGCCTAGGGACAGGATGTGGCTGCAAAGAAATATGCATTTCCCCTTCAAGTTACTGGTTTCATTAAAGCCTTTGGTAAGAAAAGATTAAGAGGTCATTTATCAGATGGAATTTCTCTAGCACCAGAGGACAAGCTAGAATAGTCCCCAAAGCTGGAAAACAAAAATTCCACTGAAGAGATATAGTAATATTAGGGATTACCATATAGCTAGTTAGAAATGCAGCAGCGTTTCTCAAACCAATGTTTGTATAATCTACAGCTCACCACAGATATTTCCAGTTTGAGATACTATAGATTTGGGCATTATCAATGAACAGGGGTTCATTGACAGGGCATCTGTGTGGCCAAGTCTATTAAATTCTGTTTCTCAAATGCAAAAATAATAGCCTTCTACCTACATGTACTGTTAGCAGCTTAAATGCAAAGTAAAATAGTCAAAAGTACATCTGTAAAGGACAGTAAGCATATCTGTTCATTCCCATGTCTAAAGTTACTTAAATAATTTTAAAAGCAAAACTTGGTTGGGTACTGAATAAAAGTAGTCAAAAGGTACAAACACAGTTATAAGAAAAATAAGTACTAGAGATAAAACATACATGATGATAATAGTTAATGCTGCTGTACAGTATATTTGAAAGTTGTTAAGGGTTTTCATCACACACACACACAAAAAAACCAATACTTTCTTCTTCTTTTTTTGTATCTATATGAAGTAATGGATGTTAACTAAATTTATTATGGTAATCATTTCACAATATATGTAAGTCAAATCATTATGCTGTACATCTTATACAGTGATATGTCAATTACATCTCAATAAGACTAGAAAAAATAAAAGCAAAAATTGTTTATTATAGAAAAGGAATTCATTTTTATCTGTGAGCCTATATGAAAGAATTTTGAACTTAAATAGCTACCAAAGATACTAAACATTTGGGAATGCTTTAGTTTGTTAGTTGTTAAAATTAGTGTGATAAAATAAGGCTTATATGTAATCTACAATTTAAGAAAATAAATTAATTATGCAAAGTTTTTGTATTATTGCATCACATTGTTATGACTTTTTGTTATTATTACCATAGCAAATAAAACAAAATTCCAAGACTTTTTTACTAAGTTTCAAGACAGTAAATAGAGTTATAGAATAAAAAGAAGCCTAATTTTATAGTTTGAGCATTTGTGTAATTGACTGTAATCTAGCACCAGTAGTAAAGATGGAGGAGAAACAGATGAGAGAGCAGGGTGGAGGGATGGAAAGGAAAGTTGTGTGTTGAACACATTCAGTTTGATCTGCATATAGGATATTCAAAAACAGAGGTCAAATACACAGTTGGCTATATGTATTTAGAATTCTAGATAAATTGTTCAAGAGACATAAATATAGGAGTCATCAGTATACAAACAGTATCAAAGTTATGGGAGAAAATACAGACTAAGACAAGGACACAAGACAAAGGCCTGGGGTTTCATTGCAGTGTACACATATAGCTCAACGTGTGTCAACAAAACCTACTTTGCTTCTGAGGCTTGTTGATCATTTGGCTTTTTGGGACCACTCAAAGTGGGTGATTAAAAAGGATTTAATGAAAGGATGTTTACCAATGTGTGATCAGAGTTAAAACAACAACAACAAATGCCAAAGAGACCAGGATCATGCAAAAACTACCAGCCCCAGACCTGCCTTTCCTTAGCCTGGAGTGAAGGGATCATAAGCACACTGCAACCTCTATCCTCTGGTATCTCTTGTTGACCAAACCCAATGGAAGCCAATGCAGAAGGCATTGCTGAGACAGTTCTGGAAATCAGTCCCCCAGTGCACAGGGCAAAGGGAGTAGAAGGGAGAGAAGATAAGTGGAGAAGACCAAAAAAACACAGCATATTTTTTCAAGATAGTTACAATTGACACATATAGAAAGTTTCAGTCTACTCTCAGATACCAATAACCTAGTGCTTAAATGCCATTCAGACTTTGTCATTCAAACAAGCAAATTTGTCACACTGAAACAAGACAATCTATTTCAGCTTTGCCTGTCATCACCTTTATCTCCAAAGCCATATTTGTACCTTATCTTTAATATTTTATTGAATTTGTATTCTTCATTTAAAAATGATTGTAAAATGGAAATATAAAGGTTGATACTATTGATATAAATATAAGCATTATAATTATATACTATTGAAATGCAAATAGAAATCATTAGATGTAATAATTCAAAGCCAATTTTAGGGTTCAAGCAGAAAGCAGTGTGAAAGAAAAAATAAAATTAAACAATTTGTATGAGATGTACAAAAACAACACAAATAATATGCATCTAGAAGGAAAGAGGCAATTAAGGATTTTAGAATAATTTGGGTTTTCAACAAACAGATTTTTCCCTATATCTTTTAACCTACAGCTGGCCAGTAGATGTATGAAAAGAATCTCAATGCCACTACTTGTAAGAGAAATTAAAGTTAGAACCATAATGAGATGTCACCTCACACCTGTCAGAATGGCTATCATTAATAAGTCAACAAACAACAAGTGTTGGCAAGGATGTGGAAAAAAGGGAACCCTAGTGCACTCTTAGTGGGAATGCAGACTGGGGCAGCCACTGTGGAAAGCAGTAGGGAGGTTTCTCAAAAGATTAGAAATGAAACTGTCATATGACCCAGTAATTCCATTTTTCTGAACAAACCCAAAACACTGATTTGGAAGACTATATACACTCCTATGTTGATTGCAATGTTATTTACAATAGTCAAGATATAGAAGCAACCGAGGTTCTCATCAACGGACAAGTAGATAAAAAGTGGTGGTACATGTACACAATGGAGTATTATTCAGCCTTAAAGAAATGAAATCTTATCATTTGTAGCAGCATGAATGGACCAAGAGGGTATTATGCTCAGTCAAATGTCAGTCAGAGAAAGACAAATACCTTATGATTTCACTTATGTGTGGAAACTAAAGAACAAAATAAATGAACCAAAACATTTGAAGACTCATAGACATGGAGAGTGGACCAGTGCTTGCAAAACAAGAGGGGGATTGGAGGACTGGGAAAAGGTGGCGAAGGACTTAAGAAGTACAAATTGGTAGTTACAAAGTAGTCATGAGGATGAAAAGTACAGCATAGGGAATATAGTCAATAATATTGTAATCACTATGTATTGTGACAAGTTGGTACTGGAAATATCATGAGGAGCACTTTGTAAAGTATATTTTTGTCTAACTACTATGCTGTACACCTGAAACCAATACATAATAATAATAATAATAATAATAATAATAATAAAGAAATGTGAAAAATGCACTCTAGGAATTATTATTATGGAACAGTTATACTGGGACATACTGAAAACATTTAACATGGATTCTACTCTCAAAAAATAATTTTTTTCAAAAGACATCTATGAAATTCAGTAAGACTATCCTTGATTGTGAAAATGTTTGAAAATTATTGAATTTTTAAAGTTCTTTTGAGGTGGTCTTAATTCATGTGGACCTGAATCTGCACTATCCAATAGAACTGCATGTGCCTATTGAGCACCTGAAATGGGACAAGTCTCAAATGAGGTACTAATTTTTTTTCATTTTTATTCATTTAAGTTCAAATAGCCACCCATGGTTGGGCCCATCACATTGGATAGTGGAAGAATCTATGCATTTTGCAAATCTATATTACATATACTAATATGACATAGGTACTGATAGAAGTAGAATTTGAAGTAGATATATTTATTTTTAAAAACTAGATTCTCTTATTCTGTTTTCTCAGAGCTGTAGTATCATGCAGTATCTTACAGTGTAGCTTTGGGGTCAGGCAGATCTTAGTTTAAGTTCCAGTTCTACAAAAAACTTGTTTGTGAACTTCAATTAGTTATCTCATCTCTCTACAGCATACTTTCTTCATTTATAAAATGGAGCTAATAACAGTAACTACATTACATATTACATATGTTACATATGTTATATAATATTCTATGTGTATTTCATGGTATAATCTTATATGTGCAGAACTCAATAACAATTTATATTATTATTATTATTTAAATGTAAAAAATCACTTAAAATCATTTTTTTTAATTTAGTCACTAAAGCAGAATCCTAAAGACCTCTACCTAATAACACTTTCTTGGATTTCTTTGATGAAGTGATTAAGATAAAAACATAACACTGTATTGTCTTATTTTTTGAATTTTTATGGAATTTGTCAGGGTGACATTGGTTAATAAAAGTATATAGGTTTAAAGTGTACAATTCTGAAATACATCACCAGTATAATGTATTGTTTGCTTACTATCCAGAATTGTCTCTTTCCATCACCATTTATCCCCTCTTTATCATCTTCTACCTCCCACCACCCCCTTTACTCTTGTGACCACCATACTGTTGTTTGTGTCTATGTATATCTTTTTTTTTTTAATCTCAGATAAGGGTAAAAATAAAAACCTCTTATTTAGTCTAGCATTTTTAAAAATTACTTTGAATGGATGGTATAGGGATTGTTTGATTTTGCCAGCCATAGTAATGATTAAAGAGGGTAGGATGATCTCAACAACTATCTGATATGGAGGAAAACACAGCCCTGCACATCAGCCTCTGGCCAGTCCTGAAAACATGACTTCTGAGTCCCCCAAAGCAGGAGGTCACTGGAGCCATAGTGGTTACCAGAGTCTACTTAAAACTTATGTGGCCTCAGAGTCCTAGAATCATTCCCAGTTTTCCAGTTCTTTCCCAGTGGAACAATTCTGGAGGGAGGAAAAGAATTCATACTTTAAAATTAGTCTTTCAATATTTTTGCCCTGAGAACCAAAGATACAAACACATAACTGTAAAAAATATATTTGTCCCTGAGTTACTGCTTTGTCAAATATCAGGCATTACCAATATTTTATATTGATTATATTATTTTTTTCCAGAGGAGCGTATCATAGTTAGCCAGGCACATCACCATAATGGTGCAAAATAATCTTGTTGACTATTACATTAAATTCTGGGAATTACTGACTGTGCTTCAGAAAGCCAAGAATTTTTCTCATATGAAGATTCTCTTAACTCAAGCCAGATTTTTCATGGTTCATATGTCAGGCAGTTTGTTCATGGGGAAAGGATCAAATAGCTCATGACACCTTTAAGCAGGTTGGCAACATTTATAACTTTGGTACAGATATGGGGACAGTGAGATGTTGGTGAGGGTAGCAAACAAAAGGTACTGTGTTGTATAGTCTAGAAACTCAAATTTCTTTTTTGCTAGTATCAGAATGATTGACTGTCTCATGGAAGAAGTCCACTAAGCTGTAAGAACTACAGAAGTTTCAAAAATCTGGTTGATTCAGAGTAAAACAGAGCTCTGCAACCTTTCTAGAGATAGGGTTTAACTTTGTGGGACATGTATGTTGAGGTGGAAAAAGAAAGTAGCCCACATTTAACAATAAAAGTAGAATTATGGGTGATGGTGGAGGAGGGGCTGAGCAGAAGAGAGTCGAGGGCTGGAGCCTCAGATGCTTGGGAATGAAGTGAATGACCCTCTCATTCCCTGCCTGTAGTGCTCCCTCCCTCCCCGTCTCCACATGGGGCAAGTAACACTGGAGGGAAAGTTTTGGGTTTGACTAGTGGGCTGTGTTTGGTGTTCTTAGATCCAAGTCCTGATTTAGCTACTGAGCACCTTTTCTTAGTAGAAAAATAATCCTTTTCTCTACAATAAAATCAACATGTTAATTTAAAACCAACATTTGTGTAGGCCTGATTCAACTCCTATGGTTCCTTATGAAGCTTGAGACCTAAGGAGTAAATAGTCTGTTGTGGTAGCAAAATGACTAATAGCAAAGTAAGATCTATTGCTAACACCACAAGTAATGGTCCAACATCAGAAGAAAGTTTTACAGATTGTACTTAAACTTACCACATTCCAATCGGTTAAGTTTTTAAATTTACTGCTGAGAATGATTCCAGTCATTTACCAGAAAAGTCAGGGGAGGAAAAAAGTGGCCTTAGTTAAAATGGATTATGACTGGAACTTTCAGTCATATGGAAATGGATTATGACTCCAACCTTTCACGATAGATCAGAACAATATATGGTGTATCAATTTCTCAGAACAGTCTTTTTATGGCAAAATTTGTCAAGTACTTTCAAGCTGTAGCAAATATAGGATGACTATGCCAACTATAATTAGTTGGAATTATATGGTTAAAAGGGAGGCTTCAGGAACTATTGCCATGTTTAAAAGATTAAGTTGTTCCTAGTGGTAGTGATGAAGCTATCATTGTAAAAAGAAACAAAAGAAGTAAAATGAATTTGGTGGCATTATTATATTGCAAATACTTGTACTGTTTTTTACTAGCTGAATTTTGAGTACATTCAGTTGTCATGACTTTGGATATAGTATAGGAAAGAGAAATTGCAATGGTTTTGGATATTTGGAGATATTGGGATGGGGTGAATACATGTTATGGTTGCCAGAGTGGTCCATAGTAGACAGGATAATGTCTCCACAAAGATGCCCATAGTCTCATCCCCAGAACTCTGAAGTAGTTAACTCATTTGTCAAAACGTACTGTGCAGAAGTGACTAATTAAAGATTTTGAGATAGAGAGATCATTCTGGATTATCTGGCTAAGCCAAAAGGAATCACAACAATCCTTATGAGAGAGGCAGAATTGTCAGAGTGAGAGAGATGTGATGATGAAAGCAGAAGTCAGAAAAAGAGAGAGAGAAAGAGATTGGGGCTGAGAGACAGATGAACCAAAGAATGTAGGTGGTCCCTAGAAGCTGGAAAAGGCAAAAACAAACAAACCAACAAACAAAACAGATATCTCCCTGGAACCTCCAGAAAGAACACCATCTTACTAATATTTTGATTGTAGGACTTCTGATCTCTCCAACTGTAAAATAATCAATGAGTCACCACCTTAAGCAAGTAAATTTGTAGCAATTTGTTATAACAATATTAATAGGAAACTAATACAAAAGTGTTTTTAAAAAATGAAACCTTTTTTTGTCTTGCACTTCCTGGTCTCAAGGGAATTTGGAAATGATATTGGAATCCAGATTACTCATTGTAGCAAATGCTGGAAGGAATGGATTTATCCCCTGAAAAATAGAACCTAATAATCTACAATTTAGCCTTAAAGTAGGGTTAAGCAACAATAGCTGGTTTTCTGGCAGCTGTGGCAGCAATTATACGGGGCTGGATTTCAGAGGGGAAATAGCGCCTTGGTCATTGCACATGTTCATACTTTATCAGAGTAGTAACTACCTTCATTGAATCTCTTCTGCAGGGAATAATAATGGTTGGGATTATCAATTGTTCAAAGAAGGATGGGATAAATCCTGATAACATCACTATACCCATCCTGCTAGTTTTGCAATCCTATAACCCTTTCTATATCATCATGGGTAAATCAGGTCTATATTCCTGTCTCATGTTACATATTACTGGTGCCTTTTTCTTGAGTTTAATTTCTATCTGAATTGTAATAGCTGCCAAACATTCAGTCACAAGGACAGCATTGAACCTTATTACAGAAATAACTTTAAAAAAAAGAATTTTGTGTTAACTAGAATGAAGAGTATTCATGCATAGCATAGAATAAATGATAACTGACATAGGTAGAAACTCTATCTCTGGTAAAGGATTTATGGACATGGACAACAGTGTGGTGATTGCTGGAGGAGGGGAATATATGAGGACTAAATGGTAATGGAAGAAAAAATGCAATAAAGATTAAATCAAAATGAAAGAAAAAATTAAGAATGGATATAGAATGTTTGCAATGAATAACTCTACAACCACATACATAGCAGAAATCCACTTTATTATTATATCACTAGTAACACAAGGTTAGGGGAAATGAGGCACTGGCCTCACAGATGTGCTGTACTGCAAAGCAATCTCTAAAATGAAGGAGGCCTAACTGAGCTTGTCACAGTTTTAAACATACACACCTCCATGCCAACTGAGGATGAATTTACTAATACTTGTTGCTAAGCTAACCTAAAAATGTTTTGTTTAACATAAGAAAAATCACATTTACCTGCATGTATTAATTACTGTGAAAGTGTTCTTGGAAATTACCCATCAAATATTTAATGGCTTTGAGAGACCTTTAATGAAAGCAAGGGAATATTTATGATTATTAATATGTTAAAGGATCACTCCTTTTTTATTTTTTGGTGCATGGGATGATGCTCTAATCAACTGAGCCACCTGGCCAGGGCCAGATCACTCATTTTTTCCAGAAAATTTGTAACTAGTCAAAAGCAGAAGACAGCCTAAGCTTTATTTCATTTAAAAGAACAAGATGGTGTGAAAAATTATACATGCAAGTGTACATGTACATATCAGAGAGAAAAATACAGAGATTAAAAAATTTGTTGGTAAACTAAACCTTGCATTGTTGATATAAAGATTATAGAGCCATTAGAATATTATCATTATGAAGTTATTTAACACACTTCATTGATACACTTTTGTCATTTGCTCCCAAACATTCGCTACTGGTGAAAATTTAGTACTTGTTGGCTACATAATTAATCTTTTCTTTCCTAACTGAATAGAAACTGTGTTGGTCGGGAAAGATGATAGGGTACAAAGTATCAGGAATACATCTCTCTATTCAAACAATTGTACTGGAGGAAACTGTCTGAAGTAACTATTTTAGAATTCTGAAATTTATTCAAGGGTTAAAGATTCCAAGGGAAAGACTGGCTGGTAAATTGAGGTTAATTTCATGCGTTACCATGATAGCAGTTACCCAAGTCTTATTCCCCAGCCCATGGCAGGCAGCTATGCCTGTGTTCCTGATGAGCAAGGGTAAGCAATAAGACATTTTCTTCCAAATATTGGGGTTCTGTGATCTTAATGCTGATTACTGCCTTTGAATGGAAAGGTGCAGTCAGAGATTGACCACCAATGTTTCAAACTCTCCCAGCTGAAATTGCTTCCAGAGGATTTAAAGGTAAATCACTTTCTTCTGCTCCTCACCTTTCCTTTGTTTGAGAGTCTGACTTTTGAGAATTAGGACACCAAAAGCAACTGCATATGTGGGAATATTGATAAAGCCATACACATGCCCATGGAAAGATAATAAGTTCAGGAATAACCTGACAAGACTATAAGCTTTTATATCAGACTGATACCCAGTAGAGAGACACCGTTCAACAATTAAAAAATAAATAAAAATAAAACAGCAAACCCTGGGACAGAGGAGAATCTGATTCCCAGAGTCACCTATTACCAGATCCAGATGTTCAATTCTCAACAAAGAAAAATCACAAGGCATACACATAAATAGGGAAGTAGTCCCGTTGAAAACAACACAGTGAATTAACAGAGGCATACATGAAGAAGTCCAAGCATCAGACGTACTAGCCAAATACTTTATAAGCATCTATGTTAAAAATACTGGAAGAGCTAAAGGAAGACATGGACAAAGACACCAAATTTTGTGTGAATAAAATGTAAATATCAATAGAGAGAATTTTTTTTTAAAAAAAGAAATTCTGAAGCCAAAAAGTACAAATAAGTAAAATAAAAAAAATTATTAGATTGCTTCAAAAGCAGATTTTAAAAGGCAGAAGGAAGAATCAGCAAACTTAAAATTGAAAATAAAGCAATTGAAATTACCAACTCTGAGAAACAAAAAGAACAACGAAAAGTAAACAGAGTGTAAGGATTCTGTAGGATAACATATGCACAACCACTGTGGACACCCCAGAAGGAGAAAAGAGAGAGATAGAAGGGGTGAAAAAGGATATTTGAAGAAATAATGGCTGAAAACTTCACAAATACGGTAAAAGATATGAATTTACAAATCCAAAAAGCTCAACAAATTTCAAGTGGAATAAACTCAGAGACCCACACTGAGACATATCATAATCAAACAAAACACAAAGAAAATTTTGAAAGCAATAAGAGAGACGTGACTCATAAAATACAAGTGAACTTCAATAAAATTATCAGCATATTTCAAATTTGAAAGCCAGAAAACAGTGAGTTCATATATCCAAAATTCTGAAAGAAAAACTGTCTGTGATAGTTTTGTATCTGATAAAAATAACTGGCCTTCAAAACAAAAGGAGAAATTAAGACATTTTTAGGAGACAAAAAAAAAAAAAAAAAAAAAAAAAAAAAAAAAAAAAAAAAAAAAAAAAAAAAAAAAAAAAAAAAAAAAAAAAAAAAAAAAAAAAAAAAAAAAAGGAAATGGGAGAACTCATTACAATCAGACCAACCCTGCAAGAAATATAGGAGTTTTTCAGGTTGAAATTAAAGGAATTTAGATATTAATTCAAAGTCATATAAAGAAATAAGGATCTGTGGTAAAAGTAAATACATAGGCAGTTATAAAAGCTAGTCGTCTTGTCTAAAACAGACTCACTAGATCCAGAGACAAAAATAGATGAAAAGCTAAAGTATGGAAAAAGATATTCTGTGTAAATAGTAATCAAAAAAGAGCTGGGGTGGTTATGCTAATATCATACAAAGTATACTTAATTAAAAAAGGTTATAAGGGACATAGAAAGTTGATATATAGTAATAATGTTTAAAAAAGTAGAAGAGATACACGTTATAATAATTATACATTTTTTTAATTTTGTTTTGAAGCATTTGAAAATTGCCTATTTACTTTTGGGCTAAATGAGTCACAAGCTCTCAAATTTCTCCAAAAAATTTATTTTCATTTTTTTAATTTTATTTTTATATCTATTTTTGATGTTTAATACACAAAAAATGCATAGCAGGTCACCTAGTTATGCATTTACTAACAATGTAGTCTAATACATTATGTATTCCAAAAAAGTATCAAATATTATTTGTAATTAGTGTAATTATAATTATATAATTTATAGTATATATGTATATATGGTAAATGCTCATGTAAATAAATATAATTTACCTTTTTTCTAACTTACATGCTACTTGAGACCTTTATTCATTCCACAAATTAGATATTTTATATTTTCTACAGCCAGAGTTTATTTAGTTTTTCTATGTATCCAGTTTTTTTCCTATTATTCCTTCTTGAATTCTTTACAGATTTGTAGTACATTCTCTAAACTTCTATTTGCTTCAAAATGACTTTATTGATATTATAGAAAAATAGTTTTACTAAGAAATGATTCAAAGTTTACAGTATTTCCTTTAAGAAGTTTGCGGTTATGATTTCTCATTGATTTGCACTTTCTTTTTTTTTTTTTTACTTTAGAATGCCACCCAGACCAACCAGAGAGAGTAATGATGGACCACATATTAATCTCTCTGGTTGGTTAAATATCTTTGTCTTTGGTGTTCTGTAATTTCACTATAATGTAACTCAGAGTGAGTTTTTGTATATGCTGTTTGGAATTTGTTGGTCTTCTTGAATTCAGATATTTTTATGGGCATCAATTCTGGTAAATTTTGAGTCTTCAAGGTTTTAGTTTTCATTTTTTAATTTATTTATTGTTATTATTCTATTACAGTTGTCCCAGTGATTCCCCCCTCTGCCCTCCTCCAACAGCCTATCCCTCACTCCCACAGTCAATTCCAACACCATTGTCCATGTCCATGATCATTCATAAATCTGGTTTGACTAGTCTTTTCCCCTTCCTTTTACTCTTATCTCCCACCCCCCTTCACTCTGGCCACTGTCAGTCCATTCCATGTTTCCATGTCTTTGGTTCTATTTTGCTCATTAGTTTATTTTGTCCATTAGGTTCCTCTTATAAGGTAGATCATATGGTATTTGTCTTTCACTGCCTGGCTTATTTCACTTAGCAAAATATTCCCCAGTTCCACCATGCTCTCGCAAAAGGTAGGAGCTCCTTCTTTCTTTCTGCTTCATAGTTTTTCACTGTACAGAAGTACCACAGTTTTCTAATCCATTCATTTACCAGTGACATTTATTAAGTGCCACTGATGGCATTTAGTCTGTTTATAGCACTTGGCTAATGTAAATAATGCAGCTATGAATATAGGGGTGCATGATTTCTTTTGACTTAGTGTTTTGGGATTCTTACAGTATATTCCCAGTAGTGGAATTACTGGGTCAAAAGGCAGTCTCATTTTTAATTTTTTGAGGAAATTCCATACTGTTTTCCACAATGACTACCCCAGTCTGCATTCCACCAACAGTGCATTTTGGTTCCCTTTTATATGCATCCTCACTAGCACTTGTTGATTTATTAATGATAGACATTTTGACAGGTGTGAGGTGGTGTATCATTGTGGTTTTAATTTGTATCTCTCTGATAATTAGTGATATTGAGCATCTTTTCATATGTCTATGGGCCCTCTGTATGTCCTCCATGGAGAAGTGTCTGTTCAGGTCCTTTGCCCATTTTTTAATTGGATTGTTTGTCTTCCTAGTGTGGAGTCTTAAGAGTTCTTTATATATCTTGGAGATCAAACTTTGTGTAATGTTTCATTGTCAAATATATTCTGCCATATGGTCAGTTCACATTTCATTTTGATGATGGGTCCTTTAGACATGCAGCATCTCTAGCCATCAGAGAGATGTAAATTAAAACCACAATGAGACACCACTTCACACAGGTCAGAATGGCCATCATAAACAAATCAACAAACAACAAGTGCTGGCGAGGTTGTGGAGAAAAGGGAACCCTAGCACACTGTTGGTCTGAATGCAGACTGGTGCAACCACTGTGGAGAACAGTACAGAATTTCATCAGAAAACTAAAAATGGAACTGCCTTTGGACCCAGCAACACCACTGCTAGGATTATACCCTAAGAATCCTGAAACCCCAAATGAAAGGAACCTATGCACCCCAATGTTCATAGCAGCACAATTTACAATAGCCAAGTGTTAAAAGCAACCTAAGTGCCCAACAGTGAATGAGTGGATCAAAAACTATGATACATTTACATAATGGAATACTACACAGCAGAAAGAAAGAAGGAGCTCCTACCATTCCTTACAGCACGGGTGGATCTGGAGAGCATTACACTAAATGAGAAAAGCCAAATGGTGAAAGACAAATACCATATGATTTCACGTATAAGTGGAACCTAATCAATAAAACAAACAAACAAGGAAAATTTAACCAGAAACATTGAAATAAAGAACAAACTGACAGTAACCAGAGTGGGCAGGGGAGAGGGTTAATAGGGGGAAAATAGGGGAAGGTCCATGAAGGTACATGTATAAAGGACACATGGACAAAGCCGAAGGAGTTAGGTTTGAAGGAGGGAGCCAAGGTGGGGTGAAAATGGAGACAACTGTACTTGAACAACAATAATAAAAATAAATTTTTATATAAAATAATAAAAAAGAAGCTTTTTAATTTGATGTAGTTCCATTTGTTTCTTTTTCCTTTATTTTCCTTGCCCTAGAAGATATATCAACAAAAATATTGTTATGCCAGATATCTGAAATTTTACTGCCTATATTTTCTGCTAGGAGTTTTATAATATCATGACATATTTAAGTCTTCTACCAATTTTGAGTTTTTCTGGTGTATGGTGTAATTTAGTGGTCTAGTTTAATTTTTTTTCATCTCCAGTCCAGTCCTCCCAACACCATTTATTGAAGAGGCTATCTTTACTTCATTGTATGTTTGTATCCGCTTTGTCAAATATTAATTGACCATAAAGACACGGGTTTCTTTCTGAGCTCTCTATTTTGTTCCATTTATCTATGCTTCTGTTGATACTGCAGTACCCAGCTATTTTGATTACAGTGAACTTGTAGCACAGTTTTATATCAGTCATTGTGAACCCTCCAACTTTACTCTTCTTTCTCAAGAGTGCTGAGGCTATTCAGGGTCTTTTTGGTTCCATATAAATTTGGGGGGGGGGTATTTGTTCAGTATCAATAAAATATGCCATTGGTACTTTAAAAAAGATTGCAAAAAATCTATATACTGTTTCAGGTAATGTAGGCACTTTAATGATGTTAATTCTTTCAATCCATTTATTTGTGTCTTCCTCAATTTCTTTCCTGAGTGTTCTATAGTTTTCTGAGTATAGGTCTTTTACTTCCTTGGTCAAATTTATTCCTAGGTAACTTATTTTTCTTGTTGTTATAATAGATGGGATTGTTTTCCTCCTATTTTCTCTTTCTAATAGTTCATTATGGGTATACAGAAATGCCTTCAATTTCTGAATGTTGACTTTGTCTCCTGCTACTTTGCAAAATTCACTTATTAGGCCAGGTAGTTTTTTGGTGGAGAGTACAGGTTGTTCTATGTATACTATTATGTCATCTGCAAATAATGACAGTTTTCCTTCCTCTTTTCCAATTTGAATGACTTTTATTTCTTGTCTGATTGCTGTGGCTAGAACTTCTAGTACTATGTTGAATATAAATGGTAAAAGTAGACACCCTTGTCTTGTTTCTGATCTTAAGGGAAAAGCCAATTTTTCCTTCAGTTTTTGCTCATTGAGTATGATGTTGGCAGTAGGTTTCTGGTATATGGCCTTCATTATGTTGAGGTACACTCCACTATTCCCACTTTGCTGAGTGTTTTTATCATAAATCAGTGCTGGATTTTATCAAATGCTTTTTCAGCATCTGTTGATATAATCACACAGTTTTTGTCATTCATTTTGTTTATGTGGTGTATTATGTTTGTTGATTTGTGAATATTGTAGCATCCTGGCATCCCTGGGATGATTCCCACTGGAGCATGGTGTATGATCTTTTTAATGTATTGTGTGATCTGGATTGTCAATATTGTGTTGAGGATTTTAGCATTTATGTTTATCAAAGATATTGGCCTGTAGTTATCTTTATTTGTTGTGTCTTTACCTGGTTTTGGAATTAGGGTAATACTGGTGTTATTAAAAGAGTTTGGAATCTTCCCTCTTCTGGAATTTCTTGGGATAGTTTGAGAAGGATAGGAGTTAGTTCTTTTATGCAGTTTTGTGAGCTTTCTTGCTGTAATTGTATTTTGGTTATTCTTGGCTCATTCGTTGGTTGGTTCAATCCTCCAACTGGCTGACTGAGGGTCACAGCCTCCACCACATTTCATATGTTGTTGTACAGGAACTGCCAAAACAAAACAAAATAAACCAAGCAAACAAAACCCATACCAGCAAAATTACCCCCTAACCACTACCATGATATCAACAAAAAATTAGCAAACATCAACAATAGAGGTGGAAAAAGAATAAGAAGATTATACAAAAAGAAAATACACTTTGAGGTTACTAATAGAAAAAATTACTTTGAAAAGGTATGGGGAGGAGAAATAATGAGTAGAAAATAGAAACAAGGTGAAGAAAAGAAGAAAATAAAATATACTATATAAATAAAAAGGGAGAGAATAGGGAAAACTGGAGTATGACAAGGGAATACAAGAGTACAATATGAGGTTCTGGAGAGAAAAAAATAGTGAAAAAATAGGAACAAATTAAAAACAAACAAACAAACAAAAAAAAAAACCACCACAGTGATATTCACAACAAAGGAGCAAAGATTGTGCTATATCTGAAGGAAAGAAAATTGATTTTGAGAGACAAAGGGGGGAGAATAATATTGTAAGGGTTAGAAAACAGGCTGAGAAAGGAAGAAAATCAAATTTGAAATAAAAATAAGACAAGGCAGGATGAAGGCAAAATTGAGTAGGACGGGGGAGCAATAAAATATTGTTGGGAACCACCCTGATTGGTTTCAGAAGCTGTAACTCCTGCCCATGGCTAAGGCTAAGTAAAGAGACCTTGGGACCATAAGCCACTAAGGAGACAAAGTTTATCCTCCTGGTAGGAGTGCTGTCTGCTTGGCCCCTGGTGGATGACTGGTAAGATTTCTCAAGGGAGGGACGACCTAAGACAGGCAAGGTCATAAAGTGGCCCTCAGGAAAGGAGGAAAGGACTTCAGGGGCTATAGAAAAAGGGGGTGATGAACTCTTACCCCTCGGCTTTGACATAGCCTAAGTCCTCATTCTGTCTGTGAGAAGTCTACTAATTTTTGGCTGCCTTACTTCCCCTGCATGAATTAAGCCTGAAACAATGCTGGAGGATGGTGCAGCCCTGGGCAGGAAGAGGTGGTTCCCCAGGGCCATCAGGCCTAAGAAAGAGTGCATAAAATCCTGTGAAACCTGCTTTGCTGAAAATGTCCTCATATTTCTGATAATGGTCCAAGCATGAAATAAGTTTGTTTCCCAAAGTTTTATGGCCCTTTAGCTAACTGACCCTGATTCAGAATAAGCCCTCATAGTTCTCTGAATGTTATCTATTGTTTGATCATTACTGCCTGACAATGATGAATGAGGACCTCCTTGATGTAATGCTCCCAGAAAGCAATAAAAGCCTGTCCAGGCAAGGGTTGGGGTGCTCTCTCACTCAGAGCGTGGCCATGCTGTCCCTTTCCTCCACCAGACTCTGCAGTCTGTGTGAATGTGTTAGTCGCATCCACAACACCATAGACACCACTGGCCATAGTCTTCATCATCTGGCACCAGGAACAGGGACTCAGGGCTACATTGTGGACAACACACCAACGTGGTAGAAGTGGAAGCATCAGTCAGGTAAAGGCAGAGGACACGGAGTGCTTTTTGGTAAGGTTGTAGGGTATGTTGGATTTCAGAGAAAAAGGGATTTCTTCCAGGGTCACCCTCTCTTGTGGCCATTTTGCATCTGTACCCTCTTTAGTAAGCAGGAGCCTTGCGCTCTCCCAAGCATTGTTCACACCTCTCAGACACAGGTTGAGCAGCTAAAAGCCACTAGGGTGCTTGCTGCTAGAAACTGCCCATGAAAGGATAAACTGGAATGTGGACTGGGACAAAACCCTAGGTTTCCTGCCAGCTGCAAGCAAAAAGTCCACGCAATGAGAGACACACTGTAAAAACACTCAAAAGCCCATCCCCACAGCACAACCCCCAACTAGGTTTAGGCTTGTGAGAAATAGCAAAGACTTTCCCTTTGATCAGTTTTAAAAGCAGCAACTAGTTATAGGGTTATTTATGAGTGTCTCAGCTTTTTGCTGTGCACCAAAGAAGAGGCATTCCTCCCTCTGACTCATGGTCTTACATTTGCATGCAGATAAACCAGGAGGAGCAACTGGAGAGTGATATGAACCACGCAACCCAGGTTCCAGCTTGGGGAAAGAAAGCCTCAAATCCTCTGACTGTAAAAACCCGTGGGGGTTGCAGCAATGGGAGAAACTCCCAGCCTCACAGGAGAGTTTGTTGGAGAGATCCCCAGGGTCCTAGAACTTGCACAAAACCACCCACCTGGGAATCAGCACCAGAAGGGCCCGATTTGCTTGTGGGTAGTAGAGGAAGTGACTAAAAGCCAGCAGAGAGCTGATCAAGCAATGCTGTTCCCCTGCAGACCCCTCCCCCACATACAGGGCCACAACACAGTGACCTGGGTTGCCCCACACTGGTGAATCCCTAAGGCTCCGCCCCTAACTATGTCACAGGCACACCAAGACAAAAAAAAAAAAAAAAAAAAAAAAAAAAAAAAAAAAAAAAAAAAGGAAGGAAGGAAGGAAGGAAGGAAGGAAGGAAGGAAGGAAGGAAGGAAGGGCCCAAATGAAAGAATAGATCCTAGCTCCAGAAACAATACAACCAAGCAACGAAGAGATATCAGATGCATAGTTCAAAACACTGGTAATCAGGATGCTCACAGAAATGGTTGATATAGTCACAAAAGAGAGGAAAAAGTAAAAGCTATAAAAAGTGAAATAAAGGAAAATGTACAGGGAACCAATAGTGACAAGAAGGAAACAAAGACTCAAATCAATGGTTTGGGCAGGAAGGAAGAAATAAACATTCAACCAGAACAGAGTGAAGAAACAAGAATTTAAAACAATGAGGAAAGACTTAGGAATCTCTGGGAAAGCTTTAAATGTTCCAACATCCAAATCATAGGAGTACCAGAAGGAAAAGAGGAAGAGCAAGAAATTAAAAACTTAATTGAACAAATAATGAAGGAGAATTTCCCCAATCTGGCAAAGGAAATAGACTTCCAGGAAGTCCAGGAAGCTCTAAGAATCCCAAAGAAGTTGGACCCAAGGAAGCACACAACAAGGCACATCATAATTACATTACCCATGATTAAAGGTAGGGAGAGAAGTTTAAGATCAGCAAGAGAAAAGGGGACAGTTACCTACAAAGGAGTTCCCATAAGACTTATAAGACTGTCAGCTGATTTCTCAAAAGAAAATTTTCAGGCAAAAAGGGACTGGAAAAGTATTCTAATCATGAAAGGCAAGGACCTACATCCAAGATTACTCTATTCAGCAAAGCTATCATTTAGAATGGAAGGGTAGGTAAAGTGCTTCCCAGAGAAGGTCAAGTTAAAGGAGTTCATCATCACCAAGCCCTTATTATGTGAAATATTAAAGGGACTTACCTAAGAAAAAGAAAATCAACAATATGTAAAGTAAAATGACAACAAACTCACAACAATCAACAACCAAACCTAAAACAACACTAAAAATAAGAAAGTAAACATCTAGAAATGGAACAGAATCACAGAAATGGAGATCATATGGAGAGTAATCAGCAGTGAATGGGGGACAAGTACAGGAAATAAGTAGCATAAATGGCAGGTATAAAGTAGACAGGAGGTTAAGAATAGTACAGGAAATGTAGAAGCCAAAGAAATTTTACGTACAACCCATGGACATGAACTAAAAGGGGGGATGTGGGTAGAAGTGGGTGTGCAGGGCTAGTGGAATAAAAGTGGGAAATGGGACAACTAATAGCATAATGAATAAAATATATTTTAAATAAATAAATAAATCTTTAAAAAATTTAGATTGGGCTTAAAACAAAAAATAAGAAAATAATAATAATGATAATAAGTATATATAAAGAAACAATATGAAATTAAAAAATTGAAGAGAAATAATTAATATTAAATAGCTATGCAGGAGAAAAATAGTGCAAATAATGAGGAAAAAAGATGGAATTCATCTTAGCAGAGTGTTTATTTGTCTACTGCCTTCTCCTTCAGGATCTGTCCCTGATGTCAGCTGGTGTCCCACTCTACCTTTAGGCAGCCTGTTCAAGGCTACAAGTGATTCATTGTTTGTGAC
The DNA here is from genome assembly GCA_004027475.1 of Anoura caudifer. Lineage (NCBI taxonomy): Eukaryota > Metazoa > Chordata > Mammalia > Chiroptera > Phyllostomidae > Anoura > Anoura caudifer. The sequence goes on along the minus strand of PVKU01003898.1, from coordinate 33,348 downwards.
TGTCTCCTTCAGGCTTGGCTAGTCCCCAGTGTTCTCCTGTGTTGGCTTTTATCAGCACAAGGCCCAGTGTTGGTTCATCTAATGTCTGACAGCACCACATGTACCACCTCCATCTGCCTCCAGAGGAGGCCTCCGGTGTAATCAGGAAGGTAGGATCATTGGATCATCCTTCAGGAAGCACTGTTCAGCCTTCAGGAAAGATGGTGCGTCCCCCACTCTTGAGTCACGTGTCTTGCTTTGTCCCAGATTATTTTCTCTAATGTATAGTTTCTGATGAATTAGCTGTCTGTTTCATGTGAGAGACCAATCTGTGTAAAAGGGCCACATCTTTCCTGCTTGGAGCTGATGGCAGCTCTGCGTGAATGCCAGTGTTGGTCAGGGCATGGAATACCTCTTGCTCCTCCAATTTGTAATGTCTCTGCTCTACTGTTCAGTGGAATAGGGCCCAAGTATTAGCTAGCATAGTGTCTCATATAAGTTCTTAAAGGGGTCCTTTGGAAATTCTCTTTCTTCTCCTGAGGATATGTGCCTGGCAGGGTGTTCTTGAGCCTGACTTTGCAGAGTTTGCAATCCTGCAGGTGGGGGATTGGCATGCCTTCCCCTTCCCAGAGGTATGTATTCTGAGGTTTGGGTGGACCACCTGGCTGCGAAGAATCTCAGGTGCTCAGCTCCAGCCGGTCCAGTTCCTGGCTCACAGTTCTCACAGGAGGCTCAGACCCAAACCCTTGGTTTTACATTCAGACCCCTGCACACCAGCCAGGCTGGGTGGGGCCTTACAATCCCTTTACCATGCAGCCTTCTACTTTTCCTGGCCAGCTGGGCTCAGTAGGCATGAGCTATGTTTAGAATCTGCCCACTTTGCTGGCAGGGCAGCAGCATATATGTTCCCTGATCAGCCATGCCTCCACTTCTCTCTTTAAAAAAGTCTTGTGTGGCACCCACATTGCAGCTCCCAACCACTGCCTGGCTCTCTGTGCACTCCACTTCCCCAAAAGGCAAAAAGTCTTTCTCAGCCAGGACTGGCCAGAGCCTGCCAGTACCTCTGACAATCTTAGGAGCCAGAATTTCTCTCCTGGACCCTGCCAGTTGGCACTGCAGCCACGGACATGCTGCTCACTGGGTGTGTGCAGCCTGAGTCTCCCAAACTCTTCATATCCTTCCAAGTGTCTCCAATTAGGATAGGGGATTCCCTGTACATAATCAGGCTCACCCACTTACTCAAGGAAGGCCAGGAGCCACCAAGCTGCACTTTCTCCCCTCTGTTCTCTCTTTTAATTCAAACATTTCATACAGGGTATTTCCCCTTCAACTTGTAAAATCTCTTACCAGACAGTGCAAAGCCTCATCTTTACTCTTTGATTTCAAAAATTCATACCAGCCAAGATTCCATTGATTGTCCAAGTCACTTGTCATAAGATCAGTTGAAAATCCATGCTAGGGGCATGAGCAAGTGGGCTCAGCTTCCATCAGTCAGCCGTCATCTTCCCCCCGCTCTTTAATTTTTATTTCCCCCTTTTTGAGTTATAATGTGCATATAAAAATTCAACCATTTTAAGTGTGTAATTTACTGAATTTTAACAATTGTATACAGTCCTACATTTACTTCCTAAATCAAGACATAGAACAGTTAAATCAGTCTAAAATGTGTCCTTATATCCTTTTGCGATTGTGCTCTTCCCAAATCCGAGCCTCTTAAAATTACTGATTATTTTCTCTGACATTTTAATTTTGCTTTATCTAAATTTTATACAAATATAATTATATGATGTGTAGTATTTTTTGCTTAGCATGGTACTTTTAAGATTTATTCATGTTGTTTATATTAACATTTTGTTCCTTTTTATATTTCATGGTATGCATGTACCAGAATTTTTTAATCCATTAACTAATTGATGAATATTTGGGTTGTTTCCATTATTAGTGGTTTTTATAAAGAATGTTATCATAAACATGTTTATATAAGCAGTTGGATAAATGTATGTTTTTATTTATCTTAGGTAAATACCTAGATGTGAGATGTCTGGGTCAAATGTTAAGTTTATTTTTACCTTTAAAAAATACTGCCATAAAATTTTCTAAAGTGGTTTTAATATTTTAAATGCTTTCCAGTGATATACAAGGGTTCTAGTTTCTCTACATCCTTGTCACCATTTAGGATTGTCAGCCTTTCTAGTCAGGTCATTACAGTTTTTTGCATTTTCTTAATAGTAAGAAATTTTTAGCATCTTTTCATGTTTCATCAGTGATTTTTATCTTCTCTTGTGAAGTGTTTATTCAAACATTAACTGTTTTATTGAGCTTTTTCTTACTATTTTTGAGTTACAAGACATATGCATCATAATATATATGTATAATGTATGCTGGATACCAGCTTTTTGTTATATATATTTTGTAAACATATTGTCTCTGGATTATGGCTTACATTTTTTCAATTATTTCTTTGAAGAGTTTTTAATTTTGTTTTGAAATAAATTTCTACTTTGAATTTCTTCTTTCTACTTTGAAACTGAAGATCACTTCATCAATTTTTTTCTTTAATATTTCATGGGGTTTTCTTTGTCTCCTTTAAGAAGTCTTTGGCTAACTAGCAATGCCAAATATTCTTCTATTTATTCCAGAAATACAATGGATTTTAGTACTTCCACTTAAGCCAAACATCCATTTTAGTTTAGTTTTTATGCATGATAGGAGGCAAAGATTGATATTTATATCTTTCCATGCAGATATGCAGTTGTACAAGTACCATTTATTGAAAAGAATGATTTTCCCATTTAATTACCTACTTGCCTTTGTAAAAATTGAATATGGATCTATTCTTTAGTCTCTAATTTTTCTATTTATCTAGATATTTATTTTTATCCCACAATTATGGTGTTTTGATCTTTCTAGCTCTATGGTAAATTTTATAATCAGGTAATATGTGTCCTCTAACCTTGCAAATTTTTTCAAGATTCTTTGGATGTTCTACATCTTTTCCCTTTCCAAGTGATTTCAAAATCAGCTTACCAATTTCTCCAAAAAGTATTTAAGATTTTACTGACACCGTATTGACTATACAAACCCATTTAAGAAAAAAGCATCTTAAGAATATTGAATCTTTCAATCCATTAATTTAGGTGTTTCTAAAATCTCTTTGCATTGTTTTGCAATTTTCATTAATATCAGACTTGCACATATTTTACTAAACTTATTTCTAATTTTTTTTCTTCTCCTAAGGACTTTGTTTTTATTGCTTTTTAGAGAGAGAGGAATGGAGAGAGAGAGACATTGATGTGAGAGAGAAACATTAATTGGTTGTCTACTGTTTGCACCCAGGATTGGAGATTGTACATGCCCAGACTCGGGATCAAACCCACAATATGGCTATGTGCCCTGACCAGAAATCAAACCCACAACCTTTGTTTATGAGACAATGTGCCAACCAAGTGAACCACACTGGCCAGGGTCTAAGTATTTTATTTTATTTTATTTTATTTTATTTTATTTTATTTTATTTTATTTTATTTTATTTTATATCTAATTTTTTTATTTTAATTATTGTTCTTGTACAGTTTTCTGTCTTTTAGTCCCATCCCAGCCCACCACCCCAGCCCTCCCCACATCCCTCCCATTTCCATCCCCCCCTGGTTTTTGTCCATGTGTCTTTTATACTTGTTGCTCTAAACTCTTCTCCTTTTCCCCTGAAATTCCCTCTCCTCTCCCCTCTGGTGACTGTCAGCCTGCTCTCAATTTCAGTGTCTTTGGTTATATTTTGCTTGTGTTTTGTTCTGTTGATTAGGTTCCTGTTAAAGGTGAGATCATATGGTATTTCTTTCACTGCCTGGCTTATTTCCCCTAGCAAAATGCTCTCCAGTTCCATCCATGCTGTCACGAAGGGTAGGAGCTCCTTCTTTCTTTCTGCTGCATAGAATTCCATTGTGTAAATGTACCATAGTTTCTTGATCCATTCATTTACTGACGGGCATCTAGGTTGCTTTTTTAATGCTATTATAAATGGAATTGGTTTTTATATCTTCATATAAATGCAATTCATTTTTAAATGTAAATCCCCTAGGATTTTCTACATATAAAATTATGTCATCAGCAAGATGTTTTTTTTTCTTTTATATGGTTTTTATTCCTTTCATATTTTTTACTTGCCAGATTTAACTGGGTATACAATGTAAATAAAATTGTGAGAAAGGACATCTTGGACTTGTTCCTCTCTTTAGTAGTAGAATATGATTTTAGCTAGAGATTTCTCATGCAAATCTTTTATCAGGTTTCAGAAGTTACCTTTCATATTGGATTGGCCGAAAAGTTTGCTTGGCTTTTCCATACAATGGCTCTAGCAGCACTTAGTTGTATTTAACTTCACTCAAAACATTTTTTTTAGATTGCATTGTGGCAGCTGTCATACCAGTGCTCAATTCAACAAACATCAAAATTGGTGGATTTTTGTGTAGCCATTTTAATACTGAAGATGGAAGAAAATAAGCAACATTGTTGGCATATTATGCTTTATTAAATAATAAAGGTAAAAATGCAACTGAAATACAAAAAAAAAAAGATTTGTGCAGTATATGCAGAAGGTGCTGTGGCTGATCAAATGTGTCAAAAGTGGTTTATGAAGTTTCTTGCTGGGGATTTCTTGCTGGACTATGCTCCATGGTTGGGTAGAACAATTGAAGTTGATAGTGATCAAATTAAGAAATTAATTGAGAACAATCAATGTTGTACCACACTGGAGATAGCTGACATACTCGAAATATCAAAATCAATAAAGTTATTGGCAAAAATGAAAAGTGTGTCTTTTATTTTATGGGAAAATATGGACTTTTTGGTCTACACAACAATTCATTTTCAAGGGTTTCTCTCTCTCTTTTTTTTAAATCATAAATGGGTGTTGAATTTTACCAAATAAATTTCTTCCCCATTTATTCATAGGTGATTATATGGTTTTCTTCCTTCATTCTATGGTACATTTATATGGTACATTATGATGACTGGTTACCTGATATTAAACCAGCCTTGCAGTTTTGTGATATATCCCATCAAAAGATGACATATCATTATTTTTATATACTATTGCATTTAATTTGTTAAATTTTCTTAATGAGGGATATTGGTCTACAGTTATGATTTCTTTTTTAATGATTATGTTATTATGGTTGTCCCATTTTTCCCATTTGCCCCCCTCCACCTTGTAATCCCTTTCCCTCCAGCAATCTCCCACATTAGTTTATGTCCATGGGTCTTTGGCTTCTCCATTTCTTATAATATTCTTAACATCTATCTCCCTGTCTATTTTGTACCTACCAATTATGCTTCTTAATGCTTGTACTTTTTCCCCCATTCTGTCCCTTCCACCACCATTCTGATAACCTTCCCTGGGATCTCCATTTCTATGATTCTGTTCCTGCCCTAGTTTGCTTAGTTTTTTTTGGGGGGGGGAGATTTAGGTTCAGTTATTGACTGTTGTGAGTTTGTTGTTATTTTATTGCTCATTGTTTTGATCTTCTTTTTCTTAAATAATTCCCTTTAACATTTCATATAATAAGGGCTGGGTGATTATGAACTCCTTCAACTTTACCTTTTCTGGGAAGCACCGTATCTGCCCTTCAATTCTGAATGATAGCTTTGCTGGGTACAATAATCTAGGTTGTAGGTCCTTGCTTTTCATGACTAGAATACTTCTTGACAGTCCCTTCTTGCCTGAAAAGTTTCTTTTGAGAAATTAGCTGATAGTCTTATGGGAAAAGTCTTGTGGGAACTTTCTTGCGATGTATTTTTTGAGTTTTGGATTGGAAGACTCCATATTGTTAACTTGCATGCCCCCCAAGTATGGTCCCAAAAAGTACATTGGAATTGTTCATGCTTCTCTTTTCTTTTAAAGAGTTTTGTGATATTTATAATATTTACTCTTAAATGTTTGTTAGAGTTCACCTGGAATTTTCTTTGTGGGAAGCCTTTTTATTGAACTAAAGTACATATGAAATAAAATTTACCATCTTAACCATTTTAAGTGTACAGTTCAGTAGCAGTAAGTACACTCATATTGCTATGCAACCATGACCACTATCCATCTCTAGAACTTTCTTCACCTTGGAAAACTGAAACTCAGTATCCATTAAACAATAAATCCCATTATGCCCTCCCCCAGCTCCTGGCAACCACTTTGAACTACTCTAAGTAACTCATATGAGTAGAACCACATAGTATTTGCCTTTTTGGTTAGTGTATTTTATTTATTTCACTTAATGTATTATCTTCAGTGTTAATATTGTAGCATGTCAGAATGCCCATTATTATTAGGGCTGGACAATGAATTATGATTTAATTATAAGTATAGGCCACATTTTTTCTCCATTCATGCATCAGTGGAGATTTGGGTTGCTTCCACATTTTTAGCTATAGTAAATATTGCTGTTATGAACAAGAATACACAGATATCTGAGACCCTGATTTCAATTGCTTGGGATATATACACAGAAGGGCAATTTAACCTATTCATTTCAGGGGTGTCCAAACTTTTGGTGTCTTTGGGCCACACTGGAAGAAGACAAGTTGTCTTGGGCCACACATTAAATACATTGTGAGACATAATCACAAAAAAAATCATAATGTTTTAAGTAAATTTATGATTTCATGTTGGGCACATTCATAGCCATCCTGAGCCACATGTGGCCCTTGGGCCACAGGTTGGACAACTCTGGTTATGTGCTTGGATCTATAGTGCATCCCTTGTAGAGAGCATTGGGTCAATTTTTTAATCTATTCATACAATCTCTGTCTTTTGAGTGGATAGTTCAATTTATTTACATCTAAAGTAATTATTGATAAGAAATTTATCAACATTTCACTGTTATCTTGTGTATTTCTTGTACCTTTTTTGTCCTCCATTTTCTGCATTATTTTTTCTTTTGTGTTTAGTTTTATTTTTTTGCAGTGAAACATTTTATTTCACTTTTCACTTCCTTTTGTGTATTTTCTATAGATATTCTCTTTGTGGTTACCATGGAGATTACATTTAATATCCTAAAGTTATAATAATCTACTTTAAGTTTTTATCAATTCAACTTCAGTAGCATACAAAAATTCTGCTCCTTTACAGCTCCATCCCCACTTTTTTATTTGTTTATGTCATAAAATTAGATCACATGTCGTATGTCAAAAATAATAATTTTAAGTTCATTTACTTACTTTTAATATATTTTATTAATTATGCTATTACAGTTGTCCCATTTTTCTCTCATTTATTAGCTTCCACCCTGTACCACCCCTCCCACCAGCATTCCCCACCCCACCTTAGTTCATGTCCATGGGTTGTACATAAAAGTTTTTTGGCTTCTCCATTTCCTATACTATTCTTAACCTCTTCTTGTCTATGTTGTACCTACCATTTATGCTTCTTATTTCCTCTCTTTCTCACAGGTACATACCCTGAGAACACTCCTCAGAGAGTTTCTATGGGCCTGTATGTTTCTGATTCTGTGTACAGAAAACCCAGTCTAATAGAGTTGGTACCAGGAATGGTACCAGAAATAAGACTGTAAAATGAAATATGGGGATGGATCACTCACTGGCAGGCTGGCACTTAGCACACTACCTCTGGTGGTTGGTATAATTTGCATAGCCCCTGACATACCCTAGAAATATAATTGTTCATTTTTTCGCCAGTGACTTATAAGGTTTTATATCTGGCTGATAAAAACACGAACTCCTAGGATTGAGTTTCGGGGATTGTTGCTTCTGCATCTTTGGGTGTTTCATTCCCTGATGTGTGCTTTCCTCACATATGTGATGATGGATCTGAACTCAGCTGAAGACCTGCCAGAGCACTCTGCAGCTTGCCTCTCTCTGTTCTCTGTCATGTGAATTCCTGCTGCTGTGGACACCCTGGATTTCCTGTTCTGTCCCTTTAAATGAAGGAGATGGATGACTAGATGACTTTTGGAGTATTGCAGCCTGAAAACTTTCTCCAGGTAGTCAGAGAGGCAATGGTGGGCATACCTCATTTGTCTCTCACCTCTCAAGGATCAGTCCTGTGCTGCTTGGTGTCTGGTATATTATGTAAACTATGGTTTCATATATTTTATCCGGGTTTTTAGTTGTTTCATGTGGGAGAATAAAGTTGGTCCTTGGCTGAAAGTAGAAGTGCTCTGAATTAAGATGTTTTCAAGAAAAATTGTGTGTTTTAATTTTAGAAAAAGCTAATTTCTTGCATAATACTCACCATCCTGATACTGTGCAATCACAGTGTATTATATCTGACATTTCATATGATAAGGTTATAGAAAAGAAAAAGTCAATGTTTTAATGAACATGAAAAACAGCATTTCATAAAAGAAAATAAAACTCTTTTTAGACAAAATAATGACATTTTGAAGTTACTATAGTTCTTTGTAAACCTTATTTAAAAATCTGTAAGAACAAAAACTCTCCTAGATTAATTGTGGTCAGTTACTTGGCTTTAAATTCAGAGTACTCAAAATGGTCTTATTTGGGGAATTATTTTTAAATTATACATAATAGTATTTGTACAATGAATTTATTTAGTGTTGTTTATAGGTCTCCTAAGGAAAATATATGTATATGCCTAGAGTGACTCTAAAGAAAAGGGTTTTGTTGAGGTAGTGAAATGGGCAGCATGCTAAAAATAGAGGAACAGACTGATTAGAAATAAAATTATTATTTCTCAAAGAGTTAAAATCTGTCAGGGACAATGATAAGTTACTTCAATTTTATGTCCTATAACTAATAGGAAAATACATTTAAATCCTGACCTCCTCAAATATCCAAACATTTGGTATAATAAAAGTTTAATTTTTAGACAAATAATGTGTCCACAATATAAATAATTTTGATTGAATGGAAGTATTGTCACATAATTAATATAATAATTTTTCTTTTTTTCATTACATAAAGATCTTCTATTTCAAGGAGTTTAAACAATTTTTTATGTTATACCCAATCTCAAGCTATGTAAGATCTGTTTCAATGGTTTATTATCAGTATGTTTTATAGCTCGAAATATTTTTTTAAAGATTTTATTCATTTATTTTTAGACAGAGAGGTAGGGAAGGAGAAAGAGAGGGAGAGAAACATCAATGTGTGTTTGCCTCTCATGCGCCCCCTACTTGGGGACCTGGCCTGCAACCCAGGCATGTGCCCTAACTGGGAACCTAACCAGTGACCCTTTGGTTCTCAGGCCAAAGCTCAATCCACTGAGCCACACCAGCCAGGACTGTTTCACAGCTTGAAATATTTTGAAAAGCCTTAAATATATGTAAGTATCTATTAGTTTGATTTAGTGATTCACTTCTGTATATTGGATTTTCATCCAAAATGAACAAATTGTTTATTATAAGAATGCACCCTTTAGCAATTCAGAGTCATATTTTAAAATAAACATTTTTCTACTTTTAGTTTGTGGTAATTCATTTCAAAGTGTTCCAAAACTCCTTTCAATAAATTTTATTCACTGGCTACTAACTGAGCAATACAAAAACAATTTGTCAATATGTTCCAATCTGTCATGATTTCCTACCAAGTGTATTAGAGTTTGTTCTTTTTTTCAGGGGAGAAGCAGGTTACATATAAGATAAAATTTCCACTTTTATCATGAAAATAGCAATTAGTTTCCATAGCAGCTTGCATCACATGTGGAAATGAGCAACGCTTTATTTTTTTTTTTTAGCATGGAGTTATTAAGAGCATCTTGGTGCTCTAGAATCTCTGACATTTCATCTCTCTATTTCCTCAGCAGTTCCATTATATTCCCAGTTGGTCTCCTGAGTTTGATCCCTGTTATTGGTCAACTTGCCAAGAGAAGGAAGAAGGGTTCAATTTTGACAAGGGGCCAAGCATTGTCTATGAAGGAACCTGACTCACTCTGGGTCTCTGTGTGACCTCAATCAAGTGGGTAGAGTAGATTTAAACTTCTAAAAGGGATGGAGGGCCATTTCTGCAGTCCTAACAACTTCAAGAGAATCTGGGGATTTTAACTCCTATTGCATTCACCAGAGAATCACATCCCAAGTTTCATTATCCCTCTTCTTCATTATTGGAGCTCTGATCACAAAGGAAAGGATCTGCTTGGCTGAGAGTTCACCCTCTGAATCTCTGCTATTCTTATGAGGAAGACCTGGGCTTGGGCTTCAATCTATCTGTCATTCAGCTTCAGGAGGTGAAGGTTTCATTAACTACTATCAATGGGGCCTTCTGGCTTCTCCATGTTTATCAATCATCCTGCCCTATTGTTATCTCTCTCCCATAAATCAGCGCTGCTCCCTACAACTGTGCAGGTTTAGAGTCTTTATTGTTACCATTTCCTTCACATTCCTCAAATGCAGGAGCATGTCCAGTGTTTTCATCATAGCACATTTGCCACAGACATTTTGCCATAAGCATTTTTGCTGCAAACACTTTTGAATCATAGCTAATTGACTGTAGGATAATAAAAAAAAAAACTGGTTGACAAGGTTTTTTATTGTTTATTTGTTTGTTTTTCCATCAATGAATAAACTGCCTTCAGCAGGCAATGTATTTGAGAGTTGTCAACTTGGTTTTGTTTTTCCATTGATAAAGTTCTCCCAGTTACTCCCACTTTTATATTATATATAAATCTTAACTACCCCTCATAGTGGTCTACACAGTAATGAGTACACATGGTGGTGTTCTTAAAATAGTTTTTCTTCCAGATAATCATTTGCTCCAAGAGTTAGTTTCTTATTTTGAAACACACTATGTTGAGAGAAGAAAGAGAGGTCAAGGACCTTCTTTAATGGCATAAAGTTCAACCAGGTTTCCATAGCATGAAGAAAAGTGCTTAGGTACAATAGACAAATAAAATTGGTTATTAGTGAAGTAGTGCCATGAATCTTCATATATTTTAAATATATTTAAATATTTTTTGTATATTTTGCTATAAAACATTTTAATTTTGTTACACTCTTTTTAATGGCTCTGTTTTATTTTTGTGATTTCATCCTTTTTTACTGCAAAATTACCATATAGCCAATAAGTTATTTGGCAAAAACATTTGCAGCAAAAGTGTTTGTGGCAAAGATGTCTACAGCGAATTCTGTATGAAACCATGCAAGAGATGAGCCAGTGCGTCCTCTTTTATTGCTGTGCCATTTCACTGCATGGAAGTCAAGCAGAATACTCAAGAGTTTTTACTCACAAAACTTTTTAGCTGAGCCTTGAAAAGGTCAACTTGTTTCTAAAACAAGCTCAAGAATATTTCTAGGAATATAAAAACATTCAACACCCAGCAAGGTAAATATCACAATATCTGGCATCTCAGTCAAATATAACCAGGTGTGCAGAAATGGGAAATGCAATTCATAATGAGTAGATCAATTCATTAATACAAACAGATCAAGAAATGATAGAATTAGTAGAAAAGAATGTTAAAATGTTATTATATCTATAATCTGTGTGTTAAAGAAGTAGAGGAAATAGTAAGCATGTTAAGTAGAGATACAGATTTATGACCCAGTAACTCTAATAATGGGAATTCATTTGAAGAAATCTGAAACACTAATTTGAAAGAATATATGCACCACTATGTTCATTGCAGTGCTATTTACAATAGCAAGATCTGGAAGCAACCCAAGTGTGCATCAGTATATGAGTGGCTAAAAAAGCTGTGGTACATTTACACAATAGAATACTACTCAGCCATAAAAAAAGAAGGAAATCTTATCCTTTTTAACAGCATGGATGAACCTGGAGAACATTATGCTAAGTGAAATAAACCAGTCAAAGAACAAGTACGATATGATTTCACTCATATGTGGAATTTAATGAACAAAATGAACTAACAAGTGAAATAGAGACAAAGATAGGAAGCAGGCTGACAGCTGTCAGTGGTTGGGGGACTTGGGGAAATGGAGGTATAGAGCAAAAGAGGAAGAAAAGAGAGAGAAAAGTCATGGACATGGACAACAGTGTGGTGATTGCCATGGAGAAGAGGGTAGAGGTAGGTGGAGGAGGGTATGCAAAGATAAATGGAAGGATAAATGGGATGATGGACAGAGACTTGACTTTCAGTGATGAATGCATAATACAGCGCACAGATGATGTGTTGTAGAATTGTGCACCTGAAACCTACATAATTTTGTTAACCAGTGTCACCACAATAAATTCAATAAAAAGGGGGAAAGAGATACAGAATTTCGCAAAGAAAATTCTAAGTAAAAAGAAAAAATATATATAATGCCTGAGGTGAAAAACACACTGAGTGGGATAAACAGTGGACTAGACACTGAATAAGAAAAGACATAGTACCCTGGCTGGTGTAGCTCAGTGGATTGAGCGTGGGCTGTGAACCAAAGGGTCGCTGGTTTGATTCCCAGTCAGGACACATGCCTGGGTTGCGGGCCAGGTTCCCAATAGGGGGCATGCGAGAGGCAACCACACATTGACGTTTCTCTTCGTCTTTCTCTCTCCTGTCTCCTCTCTAAAAATAAGTAAATACAATCTTTAAAGAAAAAAGAAAAGACATAGCAATGGAAACTGTCCAAAATTATGAAAAACAGGAAAAATACTGAATATGAATAAATAGAGCACCAATGACCTATCAAAGAACTGCAGGTGTCTACTGAAATCCTATGGACATGGGCACAGAAAAAAATATTTGAAAAATGACAAAGATTTTCAAGATTCATAAAAACCAAGAACCTGTAGATCCAAGCTGCCATGACCAGTGCAGAGTTGGTCCCCTGAGTGGGGGCAATGGGAGATTAAGAAAGACATAACACAGACAGTTTAAGGAAAAACAGGGGCCAGGTGGGACATTGTCCTCTGATGGAGAGGCAATGAATCAAGAACATGGTCTCTGCATTTATTTTATAGGGGTTGGTTAGATAGAGTTCAAGGACATTTTGCAAACTTAGGGAGACACTGCAGGCACAGATTGTTCCGTCCCCAGGCTATCTATCTAACTGATACACATGTCTCCTGCAAAAGTTACAGTCAAGTTCAGCTGAAGCTTGAGATTTATCTATCTCCTTCTCAACCCCCGTGGGTTCCAGCTGTGTCAGCTGCTGGCTTGATCCGCCTTGCAGATGCAAGCAGTCAAGTGCAGCTTTGCCAAGCACTCAACCTTGGCTATGATGCCAGCCTTTACCGTCCCCCACACCAAGCAATTCAATAAATTCAAGTATAAGAAGCATGATGAAAATTATACCAACATTCATTACAATCAACTGACTTAAAACCAATGATAAAAAAGTCTTCAAGTTTAAAAAAATTAATTTTATATTGCAACACACAACAGTGTCAATACTATCTACCTAAAGACTTCAGACATTTTGTATATATGACATAAAATCTGTAAATATCCCTTTTTATAGCAAATAATATGTTAGAAATTTGGGGAATGAAGAAATATAAACATAAATAGATCATGATCAGTTTATCACCAACTCATTGATTTTATCCATTTATATGAAAGAAACTATTGTGGGAACCCTGTAACTTCAAAAATCTCTTTTGCTTTAAGGGTAGAGAGCTTTTGACACCAGTTCTATATAAATCTGCACTGAATCCTCTGGTTGTTTGGTGGTGATTATTTTGTGGGTTGAGGTTTCATTTTTCTTTACTGGTTTGTTGATTTTAAGGGAAAAAAAAGAGGAGCAACATAGATTTTTATTTTACAAAAGTAGAATCAAAATAAACAAAAATTGAGGGTCATTGGTGAACTTAGAGAAAAAAAGTTTAAGTAGCAAAAAGACAGGAATTCACAAGATGACTGACAAGCTGAGTTCTGACCAAATCCCAGGAAATAGTTTTAGATAAGCAATTTACTCCTAAAGCTGCATAAATATGTCTGACAGTATGTGGTTAAATGGGAAAAGGAACAGGATACAGCTAATGCGAAAACCATAATAATTAGCATAATTTAATGCATTCTGTATGGCAAGTCCATTTTGAACAATATAATATGAAATTCTTAATGTAATTGTATCATATGTGAGTTATTAGTTATTAGTCCTGTTATTATAGAAGTGAAAACTGAAGTTTTAAGAAATTGCCATATATGCTACAAAGAATATGAAGTAGCACCAAATATAAAACCCAAACAAAAGCTGTGACCATTTTCCCAGTGATAAGTTCTAAAAATCGTAAGTGTGGTTCAGTTCCATTCTTTAAGCATCATTCTTCAAACTCAAGTCCTCAGAGAGTCTCTCTAACAAGCCTATATTTATTGGTTCCTCCTCAATACCCTCAAGAATTTTTTATCAGAGTTCTCCATAATTTAGAATTATTTCTGTATCTGTTTACTTGTTTACTGTCTCAGTAAGCTTAAGCCTCACGCAGAACAACACAATGCTTTCTTCATTTATCACTCACCGCTGTATACCAGCACTACCACTAATAATAGTAACAACAACAATTACAGTATTATAATACTAGACGTAGCACTACATAGTACTTCTGTATTTACATAGTCCAAAGATATAGAGGATGGAGTAGAAGACTTTCTATTTTTATCATTTTGATAAAAACAATAAAATAAATTCAAAATATATTTACTGAAATTAGAAGAGCAAGACACTTTAAATTAAAAAAAATAATAATTACCATTTAAGCATGCACTTTAGCAACCTTTCTGTCAGATGTACACCATTTCAACAGAGTTATCCATTTGCATTAGAAGTTTCCATTTTTATGTGAAGCTCTGTTTTTAGTTCAAAGAAATCTTACTGGCTAAGCAATGTTGCCTAAAAGAGGCATAACTAAATAAACCTCCACTTCATGTTTTCTAAGAAGTCTATAAGAGTTTTGAAAGCAATTAAAATTTTTGTGGCTTTTGGATATTTGATATCATCATGCCAAGAATCTCCTCACCCTTGTTTTTCTCATTCTCCCACTACAATATTCACTCAGGTCACTAACTGACTTATGGTTTCATTTAATGAAGTGCAGAGCTCCACAAGTATTTAACATAAAACACATGGTAATGCACCCACCCAGAAGCAATTAAATCAGTGAGAAATTCAGAATGCACTTCATTCCCTACACCTTGGAGTTCCAAAAATGTAAATCAGCCATACTCATCTAAGACAACTGTGGATTGAGTGCCTGGAATGGGGCAATTTTAGAAAAGCAATCGCAGAAGAGTTTCTTTAAAGT
This sequence comes from Anoura caudifer, assembly GCA_004027475.1. Taxonomy (NCBI): domain Eukaryota; kingdom Metazoa; phylum Chordata; class Mammalia; order Chiroptera; family Phyllostomidae; genus Anoura; species Anoura caudifer. The sequence continues at coordinate 18,222 of PVKU01003898.1, read as the reverse complement.
AACAGATTTGTAAAAAGAGAATGAACAGCAGTATAAACAGCTTTTCTCTTTCTAATGCAAAATAAATTAGGATATTAACCCAAATTTTTTAAAAAATGGACTAAACTCAGTAAATCCTTTCTTTAATTCCACCAAAAGCCATTACTGCTTCTGTGCTTTAAGTGATAGTCTCTTAGCCCAAATAAATTTTATTCCTTAACACCTATTTACTTTAGATAAAAGAGAACAGATGGGAAAATATGAAGCCCCTGGTTTTGAATCTTTGCTGTCTTTTAAATTTAAGTTAGTTTTTATTTATGGGATTTTTGTGGGATTAAGTCAAATTAAGACCACCAGGTGTTACAGGCCCAAAATTCATGTGCCCAATGCTTCAAAACAAAGGCCAATATTCAACAGATCAGTGTTAGGGGACAAGGAAACTTTTATTGATGGAGAAGGCCTAGGTCAAGAAGATGGGAGAAATAATTCTCATATCCCTCTCAAAAGAGTCTGGAATCCAGCCATCTTTTATTATTAAGGGAAGGGAGGAAGGGCAAGGCAAGGGGTGGGTCCTGGCAGTAGACATGTTGGTGATAAAAGAGATTCAAGGAAGAGTGTAAAATTTCTTAATTCCTTTGTTCTTCCTAATCTGTTGACTATCTCAGTCCAGTTATGTGGACTCCTGTGAATCTTTGAAAAATAGTCATTACTTTGTGCATAAACTCCCCACCTCTTTGCTGACAAGGGGGTCCTCAAGCCTCAAGCAGAATTGCCCTAGTTATTTAGCATATCTATAGCAGGAACTGTTAGCCTGAAGGCCATCAGACTGAAGAAGCATTTTATTCTGTTACAAAGGGATATGTGGGATCTTATCAAGACCCACTATCTTCTATCTTATCACTCTATTAAATTCCTGGCTGATCTGTACTTTTGTTCCTTTCCTTAAATCAGTAACTCAACTAAGGCCATCTGAGATGTTAGCCTTCCCTGATTGAGGCAACCAAGACCTCTTTTTGTTAAACAAAGCACCTAAGTACAGAGTTTTGTGGGGGTTTTTTGCTTCCCACAGAATCAGTTAACTCCTCTGAAGCTACCAGTACTCATTGCTCACCTTTTGTCTGTCCTGGAAGAATCTCCTTGAATAATGATTTGGAAGGAAGTGATAAGAAAGGGTATGTGGAGTTGTGAAACAGCTGCAATCAATAAAAGCTACAGAAACTGTCAAAAAGTAGTAAGGCCACACACCTCCAGCACACACACGTGTGCGGGCACACACACACACAAACACACCAGATTTATGGCTTAAACTGGCAGAGGTCCACTTGATCAAACATGGCAACTAATTTCACCTAATGGTAACTGCTAGCTTCATTATATGCTAATTGTAATACTTTAGCATGCTAAACCACACACCTGAGCTGCCATGATCGAAAACAGAAAGCCCATATAAGGACACAAAATGGTCCATGGAGGTCCTCTGAAAAATCTCTACACCCCTTTCAAGAAGACCCTGAATATTCCTCCCCTTTATTGAATATCTTACCCCCAATTAAATGAAGTTCAATAAAGGAAGCAAATTCTGCTAAATGGAGGCTGCTCCGTCCATGGATAGACAATTTTCAGTCTCACAGCTTCACTACTAGAGTCACTTTGACTTTAAACTCTATTCTGGCTTGAGTTTTAATTCTTTCCTTTATGAAACCAAGAACCCACAGTGGGTTGCAGACCCCTGGGTCCCTGGACCCCTGGAACACCTGCATCAGTGGGAAAGAAAAGATAGCAGCCCCTGGCTATTAATAAATGTTACAAAGTCCCATTGTTCTTACCAAATGTTCAGTGGCTTTCCCTTAAATAAACTTTCTCAACTGTTGTATGCCTTTGGCCATTTTCCAGAGCCCAGCAATATTGGCTTTTAACAATTTGGTTCATTTTTATTTTTTATTTTTGGAAAAGAATTTCCTTATATAGTTTTAAGCCACTGAGATTGGAGGATTATTTGTTACCTACTCTGTCCTGACTGATATAACAGTTCTCTCTATCTCTCTCTCTCCCCCCAACTCCACCCAGTCACCCCCTGAATCAATCACACATATTTAAAACATTCAAAATTTAATCCCTACTTCCAGTTCACCTCCAACATAAAAAGAGCTTTGGAGATCATTATTCCTTTTCTCAAAAGAAAAAAATGAACATGTTACAGAGCAAAACAGAAGGTTCTCGAGACTGGCAAAACACTTCCAAAGTCTCACTTTCTCGAACCTGAGGGGTCAGTCTTCCACGGGCAATTAAGATCCCGGACGAGCCCCCAAAACTGTTACTGAGCAACAGAAAGGGTCCGTTACTGTCCGCTGCCTTATGGAAAGATGTCTCTCAAAGCCAGAGATTTGTGAAAAGGAACGGAAATGTTTATTAATGTTATACAGAGTCAAAGTAGCAACCTAATGTCTCCATTAATATATCAAAGTCCTTTAGGATACCCAGACACCCACAGTGCTTCCTATCTCCCTCTGCCCTAAGTCAGGGTACCATAATTGCAAGGAAGAGAAGCACACGTCCAGGATCCAGGCTCTTGACACCGTCAGCTGTGTCGTCGTCCAGGCAGGATCTCTGGTTAATCCAAAGCCATGTGGCACCTTCTCATGGCCCACTGGCAAGAGTTCTCTCACCCTTCTTCCAGGCAGTCTCTCTTGCTCCCAAGCCACTCAGCCAAAGGGAGCACCCCAAAGCCGCATGGTTCTTCTTCTACCAAAGCTATGGGGAAGGGGTCCCCACTGTAGCAAAGCCTCGTGGCTCTCCCTCTTCACCAAAGCTGCAGGGGTCTGCACTCTGTTGAAACCACGTGGAATCTCTCCCTCTGGCAAAGCTGCAAGAGGGTCTCCACTCGGGCAAAGCCTAGTGGCAATTCTCTGCTAAAGCCACATGGTGACTTTCCCTTATGGAGCTGTGGGTCCTGCTCTCTGGTGAAACCGATCTCCCCTCAAATGGCTGCCACACCTGGGTTTAAATCCCCACGCCAATCCTCCTCTGCAGCCCTATTTCCGACTCCTCCTACAATCGGTTACACCTGCCAGCATTCCTGTATGTTTCCAAGGTTATTGGGATGCCATCATGAGTCTGGGCAGGTGTGTCCCATTTTCTGGAGCCAATCTTCTCCAAGCTCCCACATAGGTGCTTTAACTTGGGGTTCCTCCCCCAGTCACGTCCTTGGGGAAGTCCTTTCCATCCCCCCTGGCTCAGAGCATGGCCACAGCTGTTTAACATATCTATGAAACCAGTTAAAGGTTATAGATATGTTAAGTGACCATTCTGGGGGTTATCTGCAAAACCATTGCCCCTTCCCCCAACTCATACCTGTGGGGGAGGGGGTGAGGACATCTTATATGTCCCTCTAATATTCCCTGGACACCGTGAGTTCTGGGCCCCATTCCAACTCCCTTTTGGGGCCCCCCTCTTGGCTGCACCCTGTTACAAACACACTAAAATTAATGAATTTTATTAGACACATCATAAAAATGAGATCATAGGGTATACCATCACCCCAACATCTGGAGAGACAAGTGAATACAGAAAAATCACAGTCAAGATCAGCTTACCTAAAGCAGAAGCTTCCGAACCAATACCTGGCATAGAACAATTCAATGGTAACTTTAATAAATTTCTGGAGGCTAAGTACAGAATAGCTTGAGAATTAAAAACTCCTGGGGGCCTAATGTTAGGGAACTAACTTTCATGAGTGTTACCTCCAGGAACTCCACCAGATTGTCATGATAAAGATGAGAGAAAAATCCCCTCATGTTTCAGGCAAGGGGAGGGAGAAAACATAACCATTTGACAATAAACTGAGGTATTTTTAAATACCTCAGGACTTTCTCCATAACAAACCGGTAGCAATAAACAACCAGTAGTTGTTTACTGCCAAGTGTTATGCACTCTACATAATTGTATGCACTACCCTCTTATACAACTGGCAACATAGTAAGCTTATTTATACCATCATCACCACAAACACACGAGTAAGGTATCGCACTACGATGTTTTGATAACTACAATGTCACTATGTGATAACAATTTTTCAGCTCCATTATAATCTTTTGGGACCACTGTTATATGTGTGGCCCATCACTGACCAAAATGCTGTTATGTGGTGCAGAACTATAGTCTAAACCAGGGCTGTCCAACCTTTTGGTGTCTCTGGGCCACACTGGAAGAAGAAGAGTTCTCTTCGCCTACGCATTAAATACACAAGACTAATGAAAACTGATGACCAATAAAAAAAAGGTCTATGCATAATTTTCATGATATCTGCCACCAAAGATAAGAAAAAAAGCCCTCACATAATAACCTTAATTATGCAGCAGCCCTTTTGATAATCTTTTAAAATTGAGTAGGTCCCAAGTTTGTGATCACTAATATAGAAAATTATATATCTAAGTAATAAAATGCCATTGATGTTTTCTTATATTTTCTATTATAAAAGTAAAAGAGGGCAACATAAAACTAGTGGGATATTTGACATTGTATTTGAGAAATTAGTGCATCAATATCTGGTTTGATAGAAGTGGTTACAATTCTCAGTGAGTTCCTGAGGTGCTCATCAGATATTTCGGTTCTAATTTTATTCCTAATGTGTTTCATTTTTTAAAAACAGTTGCTTGCAAATGTAGGTGCTACCAAATAGCGATGACATGAATAAGGCAGGATTGTGATGTAAGGGATATTTGTCTCTGGGAAGATAGGACCTATAAAAGTCCAGTAAAGAGACACGATCACATTTTTCTTTAAGTTGAATGTCAGATTGCATTTCTATGCATTCTATTTGAAAATTGGCAGGTAACATATTTATGTCAACTGAAAATGGAATTGCAAATATAACAAAATAGTGATTATTTTCCCAGAAATCTCGAAATCTGTTTTCAAATTCTTGTGTCAAATCAGAAAACAAGGCTGCATATTTTTCACTGTTCACAGGACAGTGTTTAGCCAATGTGTCAAAATGCATAAAGTTGTTTGCCTTCATTTGAGCTTGCTATAATTTCAGTTTCATTTGGAATGTTGTTATGGTTTGAAACATGGTATTGATAACTTGGTTCGTCTTGAAGATACATGTTTAACTCATTTAAACAAATGGTTAAATACACTAGAAATGCTATATCTGTAAGCAAGTTTTCATCATCAAGTTCCAGCACAAATTTATTTTTTGATACCATAAGCAACTTGATAACATGTCACAAATCATAAAATCTTTTCAACATTTGGTCTCTGTGGGGGGGATCCGCCCACACAGCCCCATCCATCCACCGCGGATGAAAATAAAATTACCAAGACATGATCTGCTTGGGGAGGAGAGGTGGTCAATCTCTCAAAGGAGAAGGACCCAGAGCCCCTGCCTCACTGGGCTTTTATTGGGTTCAAATACACAGAAATACAAGTAAGGATAAAACAATGGATAACATTTCAAAGAAATCTGAGGGCTTAATCTGAGTCAGTGTCTGTCAAGAAAGTGGGTTGCAAAAAACTTTGGGAGACAGACTCATTTCCTCCTTGGACCCTTATCATTTAAATGAGAGCACTCTTAGCAAAGCAGGTTTCACAGGACTTTACAAATTCTTTCTGATGCCCGATCACCCGGGGAACAGCTCTGGCCAGCACAGGGCTGCACCACCCTCCATCATAGTTTCAGGCTTCATCAGATTAGAGCCAGGAAGCAAGAGATAAGGAAGACTTCCCCCAGACAGAAATGGGGACTCAGGTTGTGTCAGAATAGCCGGGGGGCAAGGGTACATTACCTCCTCTTTGCTGTAGCCCCCCGAATCTTTCCATGAGGTCTTTCCAAGTGGTCATGTCTGGCTTGGGTTGCCCCTCCCTTGAGGGAGTCTTACCCGTCATTGACTAACCAGCCAAGCATTGGGGCCAGAGATGGATGAAGCAGAAGTGGCGCTCCTGCCAGGGAGATAAGCTTTGTCTCCTTAGTGGCTCAGGTCCTCTTGATAGAATAGACCCAGATGAAACGGGTCCCTTGGGCTCTTACGCAGCCTAGCTATAGGGTGGGAGTTACAACTTCTGAAACCAGGCTGAACAGTTCCCAACAGGTCTCAACTTAGCCCTCTTATTTCTGAAAAGTAAATGATGTTGCCATAGTCAACATCAATATTTTTAAGGAATTCCTGGAATTGGCAATGATTCAATCCCTTGGCTCTTACGAAATTCACAGTCTTGATGATTTGCATGGCATTGTCCATTTTTAAAGCTTTTGTGCATAAATTTTCTTGATGTACTATGCAAAGATCATCAAACATCAGTTTGGGTGGCAACTACCTCATCTTCTATTAATTTTATGAGTCCCTCTCTTTCCCCTACTGTCACCAGGGCACCATCAGTAACTATACCAGATATGTTGACAATGAACAAAGAAAGTCGTTTTAACATATTTTTTTACTACTTCATATAAATCTCTTGATTTAGTTGTGTCTCTTAATAGCACAACAAGCCATTTCTTCAGTGACATTACATTCATCATCAACACCTCTAATAAAAATGGCAAGTTGAGCCTTATCTGTAGCATCAGTGCTGTCATCTACTGCAAAGCATAAGACTTAAAATTAGCAGCTTTACTCTCCAAACTTCTTTTAACAGATTTTCCAATTTCTTCAATTCACCTGGCTATAGTATGGTGAGACAAACTGATTTTAGAAATACTGCCCCCCCTCCATTTTTAGGGCGATTTGTATCTGCCACACTTTCTATACATTGCCTAGTAAACTCACCATCAGTAAATAGTTTTGATTTTTTGCTATTAAATATGCTATCACATAACTAGCTTTTACAATGGAGTCTGCCCATGTTGTAACTTTTTGAAAAAAAATCTTTTCAAGAAGACAGACTTTTTTCATTTCTGCTCTTTCATCCTTACAACACAATCTTTCATACCTATAGAATTTGGCAGCATGTTTTTGCATATAATGCCTTTTCAAATTATAGTCTTTAAAAATTTGCACAAATTCCCTACAAATTAAGCAGAATGACTTACTATGTGCCTCGAGAAAAAAGTAATTATCTGTCCACTTTTCATTGAACAATCGTCCTTCATCTGTAATTTTTCTTTTGGGGAGTTCTTTTTTCTTTTCAGACACTCTTTTGGGCTAAAAAATAAAAATTATAATAGATAATGGACTTTACTTACAATTATTATGAAAACTAATTGACAAGAAAATAGAAAGCAAGGTTTGGGCCCTTATGCAGGGCAAGGTGGAAGGCCTATTAAAGCATAGTAGGTGATGTGTCAGGTGCCCCAGAGTTGTGAAAGTACTTTTAATAATCAAATAGAATGCTTATCTGACTTCTAAATAACATTAAACAGCTAACGTTGCAATAATAGGTTGAAATATTATTGATAATTGCTGCCTCACTGTCACCATGAGTTAGATGGTGTCAATTCTACTGTCTGCACTCCAAAGATAACATGCTTAGAAGCTGCACATCACCATAAAACTGAAGCCACACATGTGCACAAGTAGCAAGAGCATATATACATTTATTTTATGTAATAAGAAGTCTCATAATGTTTTAAGTAAATTTACAATTTTGTGTTTGCCACATTCATAGCCATCTTGGGCTTCATGTGGCCTGTGGACAATGGGTTGGACACCCCTGGTTTAAACCTAACTTGGTTGATTCTCTGCTAACACAAAGAAATTGACATTCTTCAGAAGATTTTAATAGGATAGAGTCTAAAAACTCAGTATCCAATATCTCCACTATACATCAAAAAATAACCAACATACTAACAACCAAGAAAGTCTGAACAACTCTCAAAGCAAAGACAAACCATAAAAGTCAAACTTTACATGTCCCAAATGTTGGAATTACCACATAAGGACTTTAAAGCAGCCACAGTAATCATGCTCTTGAAATATGTAACAAGAATGAAAAATCAAATACAAAGTGTTATAAAGGACCATACAGAAATATCTGAACTGAGAAATTTATAAATTCACTGATAGGTTTAATAGCAGAAGTTAATTCAGACAGAACATTTGAATAATAAATGGCTGAAAATTTCTCAAGTTTGGTAAGGGTACAAAAGCCAAAAATTATAAATTCATGGAAAACCATGCTCAGGTACTTAATAGTCAAATTCCTGAAAATCAAAAACAAAAATTTTGAAAGCAGTCAGAGAAAAAGTATATATATATATAATTCAAGTGACTGTACATTCTCATCAGAAACCAGAAGTCAGGATTTATCTTTAAATAGTTTAAAGTAAAAAAAAAAAAAAAAAAAGAAAAGAAAGAAAAGAAACATCTTTAACCTGGGATTCTATACTCAGAAAAAGTATTTTTTTCAAGAATCAAGGTGAAATGAAGATGTTTATTTACAAAAATTTAAATGAAGACTATTCACTGCCAGCAGACCATCCGTAAATAAAATGCTAAAAAAAATACCTCCCAATAAAGTAAAATTACATCATAAAGAAACTTGGAAATTAGGGCATGAAGAAAGAACAATAGAAAAAGTAAACATCTGGGTACATATAATAGATTTTTCTTATCTTAAGTTCTTTAAAATATGTCTATTGAAACCAAAAATTGTAAGATTGTGTGTAGAACTTACATTTTTTGGAGATATATACATACAGGGTAGGGCAAAAGTAGGTTTATAGTTGTGTACTCATACACCAAGTTTAGCATCAAATTTATTTCATATTATTATTTATTAATTAGTGTATTATTTTCCATACAAACAACTTTAAATCTACTTTTGCCTTATCCTATATAACAACTCTCACATAAAACAGGAAAATAAAGAGACTCAAAATGTTGTAAGACTGTGACCAAATGCGGGTCCATGTCTGGTGCAAAAAAAAACAAAACAAAACTCATGAAACAGATGGTGATGAGAGCAGAAGTGGTTTATTTCAGATAGGGAACTCTTGTCCCAAAGCCTATCTTGCCATCTCTGGTCAAACCAGTAATTATTATGGGAATTGGTGAGAATTTGGGAAAGGAAAACTTCCCAGGGGAGTACAGGCCTGCAGGTGCTGGTGAAAGGGAGTAGGGAGTGCAGTGTACATAGCCTCTGGGACAACTTCCAACATTCCCATCATAGAGATGCCAGAAGAGAAGAGAAACAGCAAGAAATTGGAAATCTATTTGAAAAAATAATTAAAGAAACCTTCCCTAATTTGGTGAAGGAAATAGCAAGTTCAGGAAACACAGAGAATTCCAAACAAGATGGATGCAGAGGGACATAAATTACTTCTTAAAAAGCTCATAGAATTAATAAATGATTTTAGTAAGGTGACAGAATACAAGAAGATACAAAAAGAATTGTATTCTTTATACTTGAATAAATCATTGCAAATTGAAATTGAAAAGTAAGTACCATTTTTTAAAAATGAAATACCTAGGTATAACAATTATAACAATAACAAATATAACAATATATGTATAGTATCTTTATACTGAAAACTGCAAAGCACTGATAAAGTGACTCAGAGAAGACCAAAATAAATGAAGTGATAGACTATATTCCTGGGATGACTCAGTATAATCAAGTTTTCTGATTTTCCCAAATGGATCTACAAATCTGTAGCAATCCCAATAAATATTTTAGCAGGATTTCTTGTTTATATCAAGTCTATTCAAAACTTTACATAGAAAAATTTAAAAACTAGTCTACCAAGAATTTTTTTCAAAAAAGGATCAAACTGAAGTACACATTTCAAGTCTTAATATAAAGCTATAGTAGATAAGGTAATGAAGTAAAAAGATTTCAGAAATAGATATGACATACAAATTATAAACTGTTGGCATTTGCAAAGGTGTGAAGGCAAGTCAATAGAGAAAGAATATTTTCAACAAATGATGTTAAAATAATTGGACATCCATGTGCAAAAATATGAATATCTTTCTATATCTTACTCTTTATACAAAAATTGGCTCAAAATGGATTCTAGATCCATTGTTTAATACTTCAATATAAGGTATTAAACTATTAAAATTTAGAATAAAATATGAGATAATATTTTTTCTTCATTTAGGCAAAAATTTCTTAAATTCGATAACTAAAAATCAACCAGTAAAGGTGATAATTGCATTTATCAAAATTAATGACACTGTTAAAAGATAAACAGACAAAACATAGGTTATGAAAAATTTTATAAATATCATATCTAACAAGGGCATTGGATCTAGAATATACAAATATATCTTAAAACTCAATAATAAAATTAATTACTCAATTAAAAAATTTTTGTAGGCACTTTATCAAACAAAATACATGGATGATAACTACATTAAAAGGTGCTCAACATCATTAGATATTAGGAAATGCAAATTAAAACCACAATAAGATCGATGAGATACTAGTATAAAGTTTTTAGAACAGCTATTTAAAAGAAAAGTGACAATATCAAGTGCTGATAAGGATGCAGAGTAATTCGAAGTTTCATACATTACTGGGAATACAAAATGGTACAGACACTATGGAAAACATTTCAGAGGTTTTAAAAAAACCAAAACAGAGGTTTTAAAAAAGGCCCCTTGGAATTTTGGAGAAAGAAAACAAGAATATATGTTCCTGGGGGAAGGAGAGAGAGAGAGGCTCAGGTGTGCTTCAGAGAGAGTATGAGCTGGGGAAAGAAGAGGGTAGGAAAGGCTTTGGGATGCCTGAGAGACAGCTATGCTGCGTCCTCCATCCGTAGGGTTTTTAACCCCTCTTAAAAGACTGGGATCTTAGGGGAGGTCTCAGGGGAGGATCTCAATAGAATATTAATTAGCTTTTTAAGATGTATCCTTCCAGGGTCGTTGCCAAGGCAGGGAGTCACTAGTCATCAAGCTGGCCCTGATGTCAGCTGTGGCATTGCCCTACCTGGCCTTGCTGCACTGCTGGGCTTGGAGCTGAAACAAAACTGAGGCCTACAGATTATCTCCAGTTTGACGAAAACTCTGTCTCTGTGGTCAATGAGACCTGAGGCTTTGCTCCCAAGATACTTGATGGGGGTCAGAATCTCATTGTGTTGAAGGCTTAATGCTTAAGGGAGTGGTTGTGCAAGGGCTCATGTGGGAATCATATCAGTTCATTCTCCAGCCTCCTTGTTCCTTCTCCAACGGGGTCTAAGATCATATGATTAGAGATATGCCAGGGGAGGAAAGGTCAAGGGATGGTCTGTCTGAACTGCATGACCAATATGCTAGGGAAGGAATGGTCACCCTGTGGGTGAGGTCCTCGTTTTCCCGGTTTTGTTTATTTCTAGGTACCCAAGGCTTTCCTCCTTGGTGACCTCTGTACCTGGTCTATGGTTCCTACTCTGCTCATGTCTGTCTAAATTCCTACCACAGTACAACTTTTACATAGGTGTTGTAAGAGTAATCAGAAAGCTTTAGAACAGATAAATTAAAAATTAGTCTATTTCTTTTCAGTTTGGAGGAATTTCCACATAAAGTATTTGAGATTGAATAGAATTGCTTTGGTTAGTTTCTCTCTGTTTTTGTCTCTGCCTCTCCCTCTCTCTCAACAGTTAATTAGTTATACTTTCATTTTATCTTATATTTTATCTTATTTAGAATAGGTTTCTAAAAAGTACTTTTTAATAATTATTTTAAATTTTTCTATAATTTGTCATTTTTCTATTCTCCTTTCTAATTTGACATTCTTACAATCTTCCCCTTGACCATTCCTTGATTTATCTATCTACTAAGTTTTATCTGATTGCTGCTTATTTTTCTCTTGAAAGTAGAGCTCTTGGTATATGCATCAAGCCTTTTATTTTTCTTTTTTTCTGCCTTATTTTTATAACTGTGCTAACTTTTCCCTTCTGCCATTCCTAGATTTGTTTTCTATTACTTTTTAACAACCTAAGTTTTATTATAAATTTTGTTTTCCTTTGAGTATAGGTTTGGCAATAAGTTATGGATTTTATTTGGAGTTTTCCTATTATTGCTATTTGCTAAGTTCTGCATTTTCAGGCTTGACTCTCTCTTTGATCCTAAAGTTTTTTCCCAGATGTTTTTATAATTTCAAAATGGTTGGGTTATACTTTTTTAATAGTTGGTGCTTATTTACAGTATTGTTACATAACCAAAAAACCACAATTTTTTGTCTTATTTATAGTTATATTTCTTTTTAATCTAATATACTGCTAGATTTTATAAATGTTCTACAAACATTTGAACTGAAATTCCAGTGTTTGTTTATAAGGCACATGTTTCAATATATTTTAGACCTATTTGGTAAACTTTATTGTTTCACACAAATGTTCTATGTACGTACTTATTACATGTTTTATTATCATGAACTAAGAAAAATGTGTTAAACTCTCCTACTTCTGTTTTTTTGACACAATTTTTATTTTGTTTTAAATTGCTAAAAGAAACTAGATTTTAGAAGAGCTTCAGTGATCTGAGCAGCAAGGTTCTGCATTCATCCTTTTTTGGTTTTTGTTAAATATGAGGGGGGACCCCAAAAAACAGAATTATCTTCTGAAGGGCAGTTCCCTTGTACTACAGGCCTCCTCCAACAGGTGAGTGTTCTAGGAACCCATCTGTATCAGTGTACCAGCTGGCATTGTTGTGAGAGGTTGCATTTGGCCTCAGTGAATTTTTTTTGAAGCCTCTTTGAACGTGTTTGCCCATTTCATGATGCGTGATTTATAAGCACACCTGCTCATACCGTGCTAGTGTTCAGAAGTTTTTGGCTAAAAATGGTATGACCCTTGTGCCCACCCTCCTTATTCACCCAATCTTGACCCAGGAGATGTTTTTTGTTTGTTTCCCTGGATGAAAAAAGTATTGAAAGGGAAACATTTTGCTGATGTGGAAGAGGTGAAACAAAAAATGGCAAAAGCACTAAAAGTCATCAAAATTGATGAATTCAAAAACTGTTTTGAGTGGTGGGAAAAATGTCTTGACAGGTGTATTGCATCAAATGGAGAGTACTTTGAAGGTGACTGAAGTCTAAACATTAAGAATAAATACACATTTTTTATAAATAAATTCCAGTTTGGGGAGTCCCCCCACACATTTAAATTATCACACTGTTGGCACATCTCATTCACATAGAATTATGCACCATACATACTAATTATAGTAAAGTTACTTCCATCCTAGGAAATAAATTCTACTCTGAAAGAAAATTTTTTACTGAAATCTCACCAAACTTTGGTATGTGTACTGTGATAAAATTATAAGTGATATGAAAAATTATATTTTAACAGTTGGCCATCTGCTTAAGGAAATGGCTTGCCTAGACAAACTTTTGTAAATTTTAAAAGTCAATGTATTCTTCCCTCAGATGGTCCTGAGAATTAAAGCATAACATGCAAGAAAAAGAAGGAAAGTAATGCAACTGTGTGTTGATTTTTCTCTTTGTAATGGCTGTCACTTCATGCCAATATAAAAATATCTTCTTTGCTGTTCAAACTCAACTTTATATTACATTGCTTGCTTCACATTTTATTTAAATTCACCTTTTGCTTTCAAGTCCAGTTTAATTTCAGTAGATCAAATTTAACAAATGAAATGAAGTCAGGTTCAGACAAAACTGAGTGGGCAAAACCCTTACTTTGTTTTAGCCTTGCCCTCCTGCCTGTGTCCTCCCCTAGAGAAGAGTTCTTGCTCTGTCCATCCCACAGTGCTTTTCTGCTACGGATAAGTGTTCATGAGCTGAAAGAAGCCTTACTCTCCTCATTTTATGCCCACAATAATAAATCTTGATGAATAAATTACAATCTCCATGACAAAGTTTGAAGTATATTTTGACATAGAGTATCCCAATGACGTCCTGGGATCAGACTGCTTCTGATGCTCATACCTCTCTGTGCCATTCTTCCTCAGAGTTGTCCCCAAACATGTGGGAAAAGTCTAATCATGTCTTTCATTTCAGGTCCAAGAAAAAATGCCTTTCTGTACACACTGTGAGAGTATATGGTAGAACTTACTGAGGCTACACTGTGCTCAACCCTATTTGTGGCTCTATCAGAAAGCTTATCCTCAAGTAATAATAGCTAGTCTTTTCTAAATCCCAATGATATGCCAGTTAGTTGTTTTCACAATTACTCATATCAACCCTGCAAAGTTGATATCAAGAGGGAGTAGATCATGAAAGTCTCACCACAAGAAAAACATTATATCTATTAATAGGTGTGGTAGTAGATGTCAACTAGACTTATTGTGGTGATTATTTCTCAATAGTATATGAAAATATTGAATCATTATGTTGTACACCTAAAAGTAATAATTTCATATGTCAACCATATCTCAATTAAAAAAGGATTTTCAAAAATCACACAGATACTGGCCATGAGTTAGGGATTTGAATTCAGGTCTGCCTAACTTCCACATTGCAACTCTTTCTCAAGCTTTGGAGTGCACTACAGTTACCTAGGGTGCTCATTTATAATGCCTGTTCTAACACCTAACAGCCCCAAATTTTGATTCTGTAGATCTGTGCTAGGACCCCAAAAATCTAAATCATCCAGCAGCTCATCAAAGTCCAGTGCAGTGGTTAATTGCCCACACTTTGAAAAACTATGCTGACAATGTTGGTTAATACTGGATGCATAAATATCCCTCTGTTAGTTTCTCTCACTTGCTTATAAGAATCTCTTCAAAAAAGTGAATTTTGACCTCTGATACAAAAGTCTGGTGAAAATATATGCTTATTCTGTATTCTCTAATAGCATTAAATAAACATTTGAAGAAAAAGGTTTTATTCTGAGTCATTCCTGGTTTAAGTCATTACAATATCTAAGAAAGTTTTCATTCAATCAACATAATGTGTAATTTATTACTCATATTTACAGTTTTTTAAAACCACACCCTCAACACAAAGTTAATCAATATAGTTTCCTCCCTTTATACTTATGACAAATATGAAGTATTAGAGAGGAAAAAAGAGAAAGACAGAACAATAAAAACATAAAGAATTTTTTTTTCTGTTTCCAGAAGGTAAATACTATTGCATCCAGGCCACTATCCCCTAACCCACCTTTTTCTTGAAGATATTCTTGTTAAACACAGTGAGTTCTTTATTCTCTTTTAAGTTGTAAGAGGAAGAACAACTTCAGTGACCGTTTGACCCTTACCATTAGGTAACAGTATTTGATAGAAAAGTACAAGCCATATATTTACAAGTGAGTAGCAGCAAGTGACTGGTCAATAACACCCTTTAAAGGAAAGACCACAAAATTCAGCATGGTGGTTAATTCAAGCACAGCTCATTCATCAATCTGAAAGGTTCACTCAATTTTCCTCAAAAGGCTCACTTTTCATGACCACCGCAGAAAACAGTAAAAGAGCAAAGTTTAGACTGAGAAACTCTGGGAAGGTTTGTGTCTCTTAACTGGTTGTTTGACTTTTTAAAAGTTGCCAAATTATCTGAGCCTCAATTTAGTCATGTGAAAAGGAAAACATGCTATTAACACAGACAATTTTTGTAAAGATTAAAATGAGATGATATGTAAATATTCCTTCCTCTGACCTTTCTGATTAAATTCTGGTTTGCAATACAACAGAAATAGCACAGCCAGTCCAGGTTGTTACCTTTCTTAACATAGAGCTTTGTAGCTTTACATGGGATTTATTATTTTCCTAACATTATTCAGCAATTCCTCATCCACATAAAAGATGTGCTGCCTCGTACATGTTATTAAATATGGTTTGCCCACCAAACTGCTTATATATGCATGATAGTTAACTTCAATAGAAAGTGAGGGGTATCTAACAATGTGGGAATGCAGAAGTCATGGAAGGCCAAGGTCTCTCATCCAGGACCTCAGACTTTTAGGCGATATAGTAGGAGGAACACAGGTGGGAAGTGGGGTAGGTAAGTGAGATGCCTTCTTTGTTCACAATTCTGTTAAACACAAATTCAAATATATTAGTACCTGGTGACTGTGTTCCTTCAAAGAAAAGTTTTTCATTAAAATATTTGGAAAACCACTAATGCTGTCTGCCCTTTTCAATCAGGGAAAAAAAGTTAAAAGAGCTGCCCTCTTCATTTATCTTCTGGTAGCAAGTTGCAGAATTAGATGCTGGGTTTCCCATGTCTCAATCAGTTTTCCTTCAAGCCTAGCATTAGAAAGATACTACACATATCAATACATAAAATGGCCATGGGTTTGCCTAATAGGGATTAAGCTCCATGTGTTACACAATAAAGACAGACAGGTGTCACTTCTGTCCTCTTCAAAACCCAGTAATGTAGAAACCATCAGATAGTGCATTTCTGAGAAATAAAAAGTCATAATTCCTCTTTTAAATGGATTCTTGTTAGTATAGGTAGCTAGATATTGATAAAGAAAGGAAGCAAAGGAAATTAGAGATTATTAAGCATAGTTAACTAGGAAGCATAAGTCTCTTTAACAAGAAAGCTACATTTTCACACACTCAGGGGATCACACCATTGCCCCACCAAGGTGATTAACACCCCTCCTCTCTCTCATGTAGGGAGCAACCTGCCCTCCAGTATGGGATTGTCAGGATCAGCTGGTGGAAGTATTAACCATGCAGGTCTACCAACCACCTGGGGCCTGGGGCAGACTGTGCAGGCTCCACAGGACTAAACTTTAACATAACACAAGAACTCTGGATACTAGCCTTTGTTTTGGACTTGATGAAGACAATTTTGGACTTGTTCCATGGCAGGATGGATAGAGATGAGACATTGGAACCCAGGGGCAGCCTTCTATTTCCACTCAGGTAAATCTTAAAACAGACTCCCATATAAGGGTGTATAGAATGCTTTCCTTGCAGTCCTGTGAAATAACACGATTTCCACCATCAGTACAGTGACTCAAATTATGTTTATTTGGAATATTTTATTTTTGATATGAAACATTTATTTAAAAAGTTATAAAGCATTGGTATTTCAGTAATTCAGTAGAAGATATAACTTCCCAAACTGTATTCATACCTGAATTTTAGAAGCCATCTTGAGTGAGTCTAAGAAATGTATTCCAAAACTCACAGTTCCTAGCCCTGGCTGGTGTAGCTCAGTGAATTGAGTGTGGGCCTGCGAACCAAAATATTGTGGTTCGATTCCCAGTCAGGGCACATGCCTGGGTTGCAGGGCAGTTCCCAGCAGGGGATGCACGAGAGGCAAACACACATTGATATTTGTCTCCCTCTCTCCTTCCCTTCCCCTCTAAAGATAAATAAATAAAATCTTTAAATAAATAAATAAATAAAAATATATTAAAATCACAATTCCTATTTTAACTTCAAATCCTGAGCAAAAAGGGACAGTGTCTTTAGTGCCTTGGTTTTGTTTGTTTGTTTTTTGGTTAGGGTGTTCTTCAGGGTGAAGGTGGGAAAAGGAGTAGAAAGTTAAAAACAGTCAAGTATCACTATCTCAAAACACACACACACACACACACACACACACACACAGAAATAAAAGCCATGGACTTTTATATATTTATTTACTTATCAAGTTTTGGTCTCAGCCATTAATCTCTGCGCAGTGGCGGGGGGGTGCAGGTAAAGTTGTGTTGTTTTAACTAATACTGATTATCAGTTTTGTCAATCTATTTTGTCACGTCACTGCAAAGCCCCAAAATGCTGAGCAGGAAAGAAAAGGGTAGGAATTAATGTTTCTGAACATAAAGACCATTAACAATACTTAATTCAAATCACCACATTTGCTCTAGCACAGCTCAAGTAGAAGGAAAAACTATCATCTTCAGTGAAAAAGGAATCTGTCTAGCAAAGTGAGCCAGGCAGAATGAAATTAACCTGTTTCTTCAAGAAAGTTGCGGTAGGAGCAAAACAGCTAGAAACAGGAAGAAAGCATAATAGAAGAAGGTGTTAGTCAGTACCTGATATACGGTGTTTGCTTGAAGCCAGCTTGAAACACATTGGGTTAGCATGGTTCTATTTTTCTGACAAAAATGTGCCAATAAATACATCTGAAGAATACGTTTTTGTCTATAAATTAGCTGATCCATTCCTTCATCGCTTGGTGTCATATACAGAGGATATGATAATTTTGATACGGTAGAGGAAAAGTCAGCTAGGTTAAGGTGACCCAGAGGAGGGACCGGGAACTAGGAAAGAGTTTGTTTAGGTTACTTAGAAGATGCCAGCCAGCTGTTGGATTTCAGCCAGGCAGTCATAATTTCTGTTTTGGCTTTTGTACAACTCAGCTTCAGATTATGATTCTTCAAGGCTAACTCCCGTCTGCACATAGCAGCTAACTCCCACTTTGGCTTCAGAGCACCCAGCTTCAGATAAGGACACCTCAAGG